>PISW01003639.1:185117-198630 GCA_004023785.1 Mungos mungo | reverse complement strand
CATTATATTGCCTAGTCATTGTCTCAGTTGATTCTTTGATGCTTTTCTCAACCCCAGCGATTAATTTTATGACAAGTTTTTTAAATTCTTGATCCGGTATGTTGTCTAGATCTGTCTTGAGCAGTTCTGTGGCTGTGACTTCCTCTTGGAGGTTCTTCAGGGGAGAGTTCCTTCGTTTTGTCATTTTTGCTAGTTTTCTATCTCTTTTCACCTTTAGAAAGCTCGTTGTGCACTGTGCACCTGTTAATATTTCTCTGTTAAAGGAGGCTTATTGACTGTCCAGGGCCTGTCGTTTCAGGAAATATTCTTTTAATGGTGTCTCTCAGTTTCTCTTGTTGTGCTTTGAATATTTTATTTCCCTACTCAGCGGTATTTGGGACTCGCTGTCATGCAGACTTTGGCTTGTTTCTTGGTGTAGCCCTAAGAAGGAAAACAGACAGACACACACAGAGGGAACAGTAACACACAAACGCACAGACGAATCAAACAAACAAACACATTAACAGGGGGAAAGAAAATAGAGCGAATGGAGAGGAAAGAGACGAAAAGAGGAGAAGAAGAAAAGAAAAAGAAAAAGAGGAAAAGAAAAAAAATAAAAAATAATTAAAGGGGGTCAGAGACAACAAAGGACAGTGGACAGTATAAAAGTGTATGACCAGTTGAGGGGAGAGGTAGGGATGAGATATATTCTCCTATATAAAGAAGAAAAGAAAAAGAAAAAAAAAGGGAAAAAGGATAAAGGAAATTAAGGAGTAAAAATTTTTAAAAATTTAAGTAAAAAAAGAAAGTAATAATAATAAAAAATACGTACAGAAAAAAGTGAAAAGAAAAAAAATGAAGAAAAGAAAAGAAAAATTATTTAAAAAAAAAGCAAAAACAACAACAACAACAATTAAAAAAAAACAAAAACAAAAATGGCAACTCCCCCTTTTGGATAGGCATGGTTTAATGTGGTAGGTCTTGGAGGCTGCTCTCAGAGGCTCCGCCTTGGTGTCTGCAGAGATTAGATAGGCAGGCTTCACGCCAAGCTTTGCTGAACTATGAACTGTAGGCCACTCTAATGAGTCCTATCTCCTTTTGCCGCGGTTGAGCCAAGTTGTATTTTCAAGGCCTGCCTCGGTTCAAAGTTCCAGTCCATGCACTTTTTATGCTACCACAGATGAGATGTTTTTGTTTTGGTTGCTGGCTTCTTAGGGGGAGGAATCAATTTGTCTTGGCTCAGGCTGGGATTTTGGCTGTCCCTGCCTGGGGCGAGATGCGCAGCAGGAGGTGATGTGCGTGTGCACCTCGCAGACCCAACCCCCGGTGGAGATCGCGTTAGCGTTGGGGGAAGAATGAGGGCGTAGCTGTTGCCCAAGGGGGCGCCAGGAGCTGCTGGAAATGAGCTGGGAGCTCCTGCAGCCTGCGCACGCACCCGGGTCTTCACTGCCACCAACTCTCTGCAGGGATCATGCAGAGCTGGGGGCTATCTTTTTCCCCTGTTGGCACCCGGGATTCAGGGCCCGCGCAGTCAATGCTGGGGGCGAGATGCGCTGTGGAAATGAGGTGCGTGCTCCCACTCCCAAAACCGAGGTCGAAGTGAGCACCCCTGACACCGCTGCTGCAGTGGTGGCCGACTCCTTGCCAAGATGGCACTGGGCTGGAAGGTGTTCCTTTCCTTGCGCCAACTGGGTTCGGGATTTAGGCCACCCAGCAGTTATCTATGGAGTGAGCTTCTCCAAGCGCAGTTAAGCGTTCTTTACCTCTTCCCCAGAGACAGTACTATGAGCGTGTTCAGTCTCTCTGCCTCTTCCCTTTGTCTCTTGGGCTCCGCGCGCTTGCCCCGCGTTGGGCTGGGGCTGCCACCTCCCCTGCCTGTCTCGGGCTGGCCCGTTTTCCAATCTCCCCAGTTCGCACTCACTCACTCACGTATCCTTCAGGTTCTCTTCCTTCTGGAGTCCGTATTTTCTCCTTCCGCTCTTGTAGATGAGGGTAATGTCCTTCTCAGTTAGATCGATGGGGCAGACGAAGTTTACAGAGCTCCCTTCCTCTCCGCCATCTTGGCTCCTCCTTCCTTTGCTGGTTTTGACGGTGTACTATTGTTGTTGTTTTTTTTTTACAGAATTCTTTTTTTTTTAATGTTTGTTTATTTTTGAGACAGAGAGAGACACAGTGTGAACAAGGGAGGGGCAGAGAGAGAGGGAGACAGAATCTGAAGCAGGCTCCAGGCTGTGAGCTAGCTGTCAGCACAGAGCTCGATGCGGGGCTCAAACCCACAAACCGTGAGATCATGACCTGAGCTGAAATCGGATGCTTAACCGACTGAGCCACCCAGGCACCCCTTGACAGTGTACTATTGTTAAGCAAGAGGTTATTTGTGTCTGGGGAGGCTGTCTTAAGGGTGCACGGGACCTCTCTGTACATTTTTTTGTAGAGTCCTGTGAATCAATAATTATCTTAGAATGAAAAATTAAAAAGTTAATTTCTTATTCACATTAAATATATTTGCATAATATTGAAAAACAGTCTAGGAAGATATACATGGTTTTTAGTTCTGGGAGGTGTGATAAATTGGCATGGGCTGAGCAAAGGATGCATTCTACCTTATATAATTGTGCTACTTTTAAAAACGCATTATATGTGTGTGTCATTTTTGCAACTTAAAAAATGAAGAAAAGAATAATTTAAAACTAGGTATTCAAACATATAATCATTTCCTAGTTAACTTTTCTATCATTTTAGCACTCTCCTTTTAGAAATTAGATATTCACTTATATTTTCTTAGTTTTTTTTATGCTTCAGGTTTTGTTTTTAAAACCATTATCTCCTTAATCTACTTGTAAATTTTTTTCATGTATGACATGAGACTTTTATCTAACTTTAAACCATAAGGAGGGCACTTGTTGGAATGAGCCCTGGGTGTTATATGTAAGTGATGAATCACTAAATTCTCTTCCTTAAACCATTATTACACTATATGTTAACTCTTGGATTTAAATAAAATTTAAAAAATAAAAATAAAAATAGCTAACTGACATTCTAGCTCCATTTGGTCTTCTTATTTATTTTGATGCCACGTTTATTATATATTGGGTTCTGATATACACTGTGGTTTATTTTTGGCTGATCTGTTCAGTGTTTGTAGTACATGGTTTTCATTATTGTGGTCGTATGATTTTTCATGTGGTATGAAAAATGCTTCATGACATTTCGTTTCAGAATTTTCTGCTTGGGTGGTGTTATCCACTCGTCTTCTAGATTCATTTAGGATCCCACTTATGTCACCAAAGGAGGTTTTAATTGGCATTGCATTACAATTATTAATTTGTGGAGGGTTTACTTATGTCTTATTGAGAATCTTGGACTATCTTTAGGGTATTTACAGATGACTTTTATGTCTTTCAGTTACATTTAATAATTTTCTTTAAAAGGGTACTGCATTTTATTATTAAGGCTGCTCCCCAATATTTTATGCTTTGAGCTACACTTACAATGATGAATGGGATTTATCTTCCACTTTTCTTTTTTAACTCGTTGTTACTAACATATTAATACTGATTTAAAAAATTTTTTTATGTTCTTTATTTATTTTTGAGAGACAGAGAGAGAGCGCGCGAGCAGGGGAGGGTCAGAGAGAGAGGGAGACACAGAATCCGAAGCAGGCTCCAGGCTCTGAGCTAGCTGTCAGCACAGAGCCCGATGCGGGGCTCGAACCCACAAACTGTGAGATCATGACCTGAGCCGAAGCCGGATGCTTAACCGACTGAGCCACCCAGTCGCCCCGATACTGATTTTTACATACTCATCTTGCATCCAATTATTTTGAAAGCTGTCCATTTTTTTTTTTTTTTTTGGCTAAATTCACTTTTGTTGCTTCATTTTGATTTTCTCCCCCAGTTCTTTGTTTTCAGTAGGCACACACTTCCTAATGTAAGTGATGATGGCTGGTCTTGTTTCTGATCTGAGAGGGAATGAATGCATGTCGTGTGCCATTATAGTGATTATGGCTGAATTTTAGTTTTATTATTTCTTAATTTTAATTTTTTTAGTCTATTTGTTTATTTATTTATTTATTTATTTAGAGAAAATGCATGTGTGCAAGTAGGGGAGGAGGAGAGAGAAAGAGAGAGGATGCCAAGCAGGCTCCGTGCTGTCAGCACAGACCCTGATGCTGCTGTGAAATCAGGACCTGAGCCGAGATCAAGAGTTGGACACTTAACTGACTGAGACGCCCAGGCACCCCTGAATGTTAGTTTTCAATGCTCTTTATTAGGTTTATTAAGTATACATTAGGTACATATTAGGTATTATTAGGTATATATTATTATGTATATATATACACACACATATAGGTATGTATATATAATCAAGAACTATTATTGAGTTTTTACAAATGCCTTTAAGGTCTGTTGACTTGATCATACTATTTTCCTTTGTCAACATTAAGGATATATGTTGATAATTATATTTGTGTTGTATACAGTTATTTATTTTGCCTATATTGAAATTTTATTGTTTAATCAGCTTCGTTGAATTAAAATTTAAGTACAATAAACTACATTCATTTAAATAAAAAACAATTTGATACGTTTTGACAGATGTATATGTCTGTGAAAGCATAGCCACAATATAATTCTTAGTAGCTTCTTTGTGCTGGTTGGCAGCCCATTTCTCATTTGCTCCTGGCCTCAGGCAACTGTTGACCACTCTCGTCACTATAGATTAATTTACATTTTCTAGAATTTTATAGAAATGGAATCATACACTAGACACTCTGTTGTCCCTGGTTTCTGTTACTTAGCGTAATGAGAAAGTACTACTGCGTGTTTGTGAAGCGTCACCTTGCTGTGGTGTCAGACTGGTTGGCATTTCACATCCACATTTCTGGCATTTGCTCTACTATGGACGGAGTCCAGAGAAATCACCCACAGTCACTCATGTCCGGGGCAATCACCCCAGCCATCAGTGGTTCCAAAGATCTTACAAATAATTTTACAATAACTTACTTGTTTGAATGCACTTATTATTTAGGTTTTCTTATAAATGATGTTCTCGTGTAAGAATTCAGGTTTATTCTGTTCCTGTCTTTTGTCTTTATCTTTGAACCATCTTCACATGTCCTCAAATATTTCACTTCAGAATTTTCTGCTTGAGTGGTGTAATCCACTAGTCTTCTAGATTCATTTAGGATCCCATTTATGTCACCAAAGGACATAAATAGTGTGTCTGGAATACCTTAGCCCTCTAATTACCCCTATTGGTTCTTGAATATATTCTTTGCCAAATAAATGTTGCCTTGAAACGCACCCGAGTGTATAGGGCCCAGCAAGCATTTATCTGGCACAAGTCTGCTGGGGTCACCCAGGCTCTTGGCCGTGTCTCTCCAGGTCTAGGACTGGGCAGCAGTCAGACAGAGCACGTTTTCCTGCGTATCTGTGATGGTCCTTTTCCCCCCTTTCCAGTACATGCTCCTGCAAGGGCTGTTCATTTTCTCTTTATTTCTTCTGTTCTTGTTGTGTCTTTCCAGTTGAGGCTACAGTGCATCCACCCTCAGCTCCCATATCAGCATTCTGTATTCTGCAAAATCAAGTCCAAGGGCCTGAAGAGAGAAAGGCTAATAGGACTCAACTTAGGTTTTAAACTTGGCATTAGTGGATATCACGGTGACGTTTCAAATGCTGTCTATGTGATTCATGCTGTATTTTGTCTTTCTCTGCATCTTCATATGTCTTAGTTTTTTTTCAGACTGCCAGTACCATCGATCCTGTGGCTTATCAACAACAGACATTTACTTCTCACATTCTGGAAGCTGGGAAGTCTATGATCAAGGTGCCAGCAGTTCGGTATCTAATAAGAGCTCGCTTCCCAGTTCATAGATGTCTGTTTTCTCACTGTGTCCTAAGTTGGCAGAAGGAAGAAGGGAGCTCTCTGGAATCTCTTTTATAATCCCATTGATGAGGGCTCTATCCTCATGACCCAGTTACCTCCCAAAGGCCCCGCCTCCTATTATCATCACGTTAGGGGAATAGACTTTAACATGCACATGTTTGGGAATGGAGAAATAGATATATCCAGTCTGTCATTAAAAGTATGTAAATTGGTCATTAGGTGGCGATGAATCAGAGCCCACTCTTGTTTCCATGAGAAGAGTGTTTTGAATTGGTGGTCGAATACAATGGTTTGCGTAGTAGGTAAGGTTGCCTCGTGATACAGCTATGAAAAGATCTGAGAAAGGAAGCAAAAGAATTCAAAATCACAAAGCAAGGACTTTTCCAGGTTTGAATTCAAGGTTAGAATTACAATTTGCAGTTGGAATATAAGCTTATAGCACTTTACTCGCTCAGGTGAACGTGAACCTCACTGCTCATGTTACTTTGATCTTGGTAAACGGGGGTCTCTATTTCTTCTTGCATCCCTGGGGCCTTATATGTAATGCTCACGCTTTGTTGATGCTTCCCACACACTTCTTAATAGACGGAAAATGGGAAGATGTTCTTTCTTGTGATTCCAGAGAACTTCACCTATGACCCTCCAGGTTAAGCCAGTGATTTTTTGAGCTTTTGAGAAGTTGTAGGGGGAAAAAAGTACTTGAATTTGGAATGAGAGTGAGTCTGAGAAAGGATGTGAGTCAACTCAAGACAGAAGTGGAGGACAGGGTGAGGCACAGCAGGAATGGGAAGGTAGGAAGTTGAGATTGAATGGTGCCGTTGCTTTTTGTGTTTTGGGGATCACAGCAGATGGGGTTCGTAAGAATGTTCTTAATATCCTAAGTACTACGCCGCCTACAGTTCATTCATTCGACTAATATTTATTGAATACCTCTTACATGCAAGCACTGGGAACTGGGACTGGGAACATAACAGTGTACAAAGTACCCTCAAGAAGTGAGTATTTGAGGAAAGGATGATAGAAGGTCCATGATATGTAGTAAGTCCTCTCACAGGCTAGGAAGTATATGGGTAAGATGATAACTGAGTCGGTGTAGCTGAGAGTATATGGGTAAGATGATAACTGAGTCAGATGGTTGCTCCCAGCCAAAGTGGATTGCCTCTCTTATTTGAATGGCATGTTGAACAACTGGGTTCCTAAAAGGCATAGCACCTGGATTTGTACCCTTCATCTTGCTCAATATTAAAATATTTATTTATATGACTGATAGAGCTTTAAACAGTTATTATTATTTTAAGTTTCTTTACTTTGAGAGAGAGAGCATGAGTGAGCTGGAGAGGAGGAGGAGGAGGACGAGGAGGAAGAGGAGGAGGCGGGGAGAGAGAGAGAGAGAGACAGACAGACAGACAGACAGAGAATCCCAAGCAGGCTCCACACGGCCAGCCCCAAGTCCAGCATGAGGCTTGAACCATGAGATCGTGACCTGAGCCAAAATCTAGAGTCGAGATGTTTAACTGACTGAGCCACCCTGGTGCCCCTGAAATAGTTTTAAAATAAACATATACACCTGGCATAAGTTAGGTATTTAACTCTTTCCAAAATGTACCTAATTCAGCCCTAGCTCTGTACCTGTATTTGAAGGATTTTTTTTAACAATGTACTCTCAATATTTCCTTGCTTGTTTGAGGCTTATCCATGGCTCAGAGACCCCTAGCAACCCCTTCTCAATATTAAAGCTCCTACGGTTCTTCTTTAACTGCAAGTCTCTATAGGCTGTCCGTTACTGCTACCCTCTATTCAGCTTACTTAATCCGTATTTATCTGAATCATGGCAAGATTGCTTTATGCTCTATTTAGCTTCTCAAAGACCAGAAAGGAGAGATTACCACCACAGTATGTACGCTGGACAGTATCCTGAATCCTCACTTAATTGTTCTTTTCTAATCACTAGGGCTGCCTCTCTCTTTCCATCAGGTGTTTGTTCTTTCTGATTAATTACTTCCATTCATTTAAAACTAATTTCCTTAGAAACTCCTCTAGCTGACTTCTTAATTATGTTTTCCTCAAGCCTGGCCATTGTCAGAGGACTTACTCAGTATTAAAGAGATTATACTTCTATTCTCATGAATATTTTAATACTTTAAAACTGATCTTAATGGTGTTTAAGACAGAGGTGACCGTTTGGGGCACAGAAAGTGAATTGCAGGGTGGCGGAGGTTTGTCAGAAAAGACAATTTAAAAGAGAGTGAGGGAAATGAACATCGGAGAAGGCTTTGGGAACAACTGAAGGTGAAGAATGCAAAAAATGATCAAAGGTAAATAATCTATTAGGCGTAATCTAAGCAGATTTTACGTGCCCTGTCGCAGTTTTTCCTGGGCACTCTATACACCTCAGAATCTAGTGAATTCCTGTAGCTGAAAACTCAATGAGTAGCAAAGAGTTACAGTGAGTTAAAATTGTGTTTAGATCTCTCTGTCTCTGTCTGAGAGCCCTTCCTGTCTCTGTCTAAGAGACCATCCTGTAAACTGCCTCGTGAACAGGGAACTATATCTATACCTCACAATCATAGAATGTGTGTGATTAAGCACCCCAAAAGCCCGAGTTCGTCAGTGAAGTGATTGATGGCATCTATTTCCATAATGGCATTGTGATAAAGTTTACCCATGAAATTCTCAAAGGAAGGGTAAATAAATCAGAAGGAGGTTTAGATGAGTATTTTTTTTTTAGAATGGGGAATTAGGATGGTTAAAAGGGAAGGCTAAAACAACTGACTGAACATGGGTGTCCAACAAATGATCCCTCTGTGAATTTCCTTGATTCCTGCTGAGAAAGTCAGGGTTCACTGAAATCTTCTTTCAAGACCCCACGAGCAGTAAACATAAACGCACACTGACTGGTGGAATTTATTAGCTTGAAGATAAGAGATGGTCTTTTAGGAGTGTAAGATGTACTGATTACTAAACTAAGGGATATTTCAGGGATGTCTGGGAAGTGGGTTTTTTTTGTAGGTAAAGCTGCATTTTGTGGCTTGATGAGATACAGCTACACTTAAAGATAGAAGAGTAGCTATAAGATGCCTCAATACCAAGTGATTGTTCTATGTTAATTTCTGTCCCGTGCTGGTCCATTGCATCCCAGTGTGAAAGTGGGAATTTAGGGCCTCCCAAGGAACCATGTGGCATGTGCAATAAATCCTTTTCAGCACCCCCCTCTAATCATTAGCAGAGCTTGGCTTCAAGCCAGCTTTCTATTTTGCGCAAGCGTGATTGATAATTTGGCCTTCTGTGCTCTTGGACATGACCATCCCAGCACCCGTCCTTCTGTTAGAAGATGAGAAAAGGGGAATGGAGACGCTCAGAAAATACAGGTGTCAAGAGTCAACTTGATTCTTCCGCCTCCTTCATCTTATACTGGCTTTTCGATTCTTGAAGACATATAAACTTTTTATTTCCAAATAAAAAGGTACAAGTGCAGTTTTATTAGCACAAGTTTACTGCAGAGTTCTAAAAGTGGTGGTTTTAAAATGTGTTCACAAATTCTTGGATACTCCCTGCTTCAAAAGGCGGAGTTTAAGTCACCTCTCCTCGATGGTGGGCCAGACTTAGGGGACTCACTTCCAATGAATAGAATGCGGCAAATGTGATGCTATGTAACTTCCAAAGCTAAGGTCACAAAAAGGATACGGGATGCTCCTGAATTCCTGGCCTACAGGAATTGTGAAAGGCAATATAGGATCAGTGTTGTTTTAAGCCATGAGGTTTTGGGGGTGATGTTGTAGGCCGCAGTAGCTAACCAATACAGATTTTGGTAATGGGGCGTTGCCATAAGAAAAAGCTACTGATCTAAGATTGGCATTTGGACTGGGTGGTGGCAGATCCTGGGGAGACCTTGAGAAGTGTGCAAGGGAAGCCATGCAGCCTCCTGGAAGAGACTCCAGTGTCTGACTTTGGCTCAGGTCATGATCTTGTGGTCAGTGAGTTCGAGCCCTGCATTGGGCTCTATGCTGACAGCTCGGAGACTGGAGCCTGCTTTGGATTCTGTCTCCCTCTTTCTGCCCCTTCCCCACTCGCACTCCGTTCTCTTTGTCTCTCAAAAATGAATAAACATTAAAAAAAATTCCTGGGGCTCCTGGGTGGCTCAGTAGGTTGAGTTTGCAGCTTCCTCTCAGGTCATGATCTCACCCTTCGTGGGTTCAAGCCCTGCATCAGGCTCTGCGCTGACAGCTCAGAGCCTGGAGCCCGTCTTTGGGTTCTGTGTCTCCCTCTCTCTCTGACCCTTCCTTGCTCATGCTGTCTTTCTCTCTCTCCAAAATAAATAAAAACATTAAAGAAATTAAAAAGGGACAAAAGTGAAATCCTGAGAAAAACACACGGTAAAGATAAATCTGAGATTGTAACTACTGAGTTCTTGGTGAAGAAGTCAGAGAACTGTTTGAAGATACAAAAGGCTCTCCAATGAATTGAAGGGCAGGCAGCTTCGGGGGGATCCTGAACCAGAACCAGTTAGTCAAGTCCCTCCTGAATCTCCAACCTACAGAACTCATGAGAGATAATTAAGTATTTACTGCTGCTTTAAGACATTAAGTTTTGGTATAATTTGCTATGCAGCAATAGATACCTAATCCCATTACCACTGACATTTAATTATTGCAGAATCAATGACATGTCTGGCCGGATGGGAGATTGAAATGACATGGGTTTCCTGATTTTCACATATGGAAATGCTGGGGAAACACACCAGAATTACTTCGGAAAAATCCCCACATAACTGAGAAAAGGGGTGTCCCTCGATAGCAGACACCTAGAGAGAAATCAAAGTCCTGTTGGTCAGGGCAAACTGAATGCACTACCTTGTCCCCTTGAAGTTTCTTATTAGATGGAGGGCCATGTCCTGCAGGGACAGAAGCATGAGGCAAGTCCACTTTGATAAAGCCGAGAACCTTTATGTGGTCTCTCTCTTCACCAACTGTTAACCTCCCCTCGCCAGTCAGGAGAGGCAACAAACTTGTGGATTCTTTTAAAAGCTTCTCATTTATTGATTATTGTCCCTTCTTTCTTCTTCTTCTTCTTTTTTAAAATTTATTTATTTATTTGGAGAGAGGCAGAGCACGAGTCGGGGGAGGGGCAGAGAGAGGGAGACAGAGAGAATACCATGCAGGCTCCATGCTGCCTGTGTAGAGCCCAGTGTGGAGCTCGATCCCGGAAACCATGAGATCAAGACCTGAGCTGAAACCAAGAGTTGGACTGAGCCACCCAGACACCCTGTCCCTTCTTTCTTAAGGGAAAGATCTTTGAAAACAAAGCAGAGGAAGTGCACGTAAGGAATAATGGAGTTAGAATATCTTATTTTCTCCAGTTCACACGTATGGCCAGGCTCACTCTCCTACTGCCTGTCTTCTATCCATCTTTTGATCTACTGATTGATTGATTGATTGATTGATGCACTCTAGTATGCAGGGGTGAGACGATTCTCAAGACAATATGTATTATTTGTTTATTTAAATCGAAAAAGGAAGTCATCTCTTCATGGAAAGTAAGTTTGATTTGGCGGATTCTTTTGACAATGAGGCAGGACTGGGACTGGATTGAAGCAAATGAAGGGGCCTGGGGTACAAAATGGAAGGAAACATCAAAAGCATAGGGAACAAAAGGAAGAAAACAAGGGGGACCACATCAAACTACAGAGTTTCCGTACAGAAAAGTAAATAGCCAACAAAATGAAAAGACATCCCACAGAATGCCAGAAAATAGTTGCAAACCATCTATCTGTTAAGGACGTTATATCCAGAATATATAAGGAACCCATACAACCAAATAGGAAAAAACCCTAATTAACCTAGTTTGCAAATGGGCAAAGGAACTGAATAGACTGTTTTCCAAGGAAGATGTACAGATGGCCAACGGTGTATGAAGAGATGTTCAACGGCAGTAAACATTCAGGGAAATGCAAATCAAAACCATAATGAAATACGATCTGACTTACGATGTTAGGTCAAAAAGATAACACTGTTGGCAAGGATGTAGAGAAATGGAGTCCTTGTGCATGTGGGTGGGGATGTAAATCGGTACGGCCATTACTGAAAACAGTATGGAGGGGCTTCAGGAAACTAAAAATATAACTATTATATGGTCTCGTAATTCCACTTCTGGGTACATATCCAAAGGAAGTCAAATCACCGTCTCCAAGGACAGAAAGATATCTGTGTTCTCATGTTCATTTCAGGATTGTTCACAATAGTCAAGACTCGGAAACAACAAAGTGTCCATCAGCAGACAAATAGATAAGGAAAATGTGACACACACCCACACGATATGAATGGAGTATTATTCAGCATAAAAAAGGAAGGAAATTCTGCCATTTGTAATGATATGGGTAAACCTGGAGGACATTAAGTGCGATTCTCAGACACAGAAAGACAAATACTGCATGATCTCACATAGATATGGAATCTAAAGAAAGTTGAGCTCATGGTAACAGAGAGTAGAATGGTGGTCACAAGAGGAAGTGGGGGGAGAGGGGAGATACTGATCAAAGGGGAGAAACTTGCAGTTTTGAGTTAAAAATGTCTAGAGACCTAGTTTACAGCACGGTGACTATAGTTACTAATAATGTATTTTATACTTGAAATGTGTTAAGAGAGTAGATTTCCAGTGTTAACACACACACACACACACAGATGGGTAGCTATGTGAGGTGACAGATATTTTAATTAGCTTGACTTTTGTAACTATTTCATAATGTATCCATGTATCAAAACATCATGTTGTACACCTCAAATACACACAATTTTTATTTGTCAGTCATACTTCAATAAAGCTGGAGAAAAATACTCCCATTAAGGCTGATTTCAAAATACCAGCATGATATTACTGAACACAGAGTTGGAAAGATATCCACACATTAGGCTCTGGAGGGCCGGAGGGAGCCCACTTTCCCACGACACCCAGTCTTTCCCCAAAGTGCTACGTGTGTCCAATTTTCCCAACCACGCAGATTTGTTCATATGTGCAGGAAACCTGACAGTGATTAGAGCTCTTTCTGGAAGATTCTTGGTTTTGCTGCTGTTGTATGTTCAGCTCTATCCTTCTGCCTAGAAGTTTCTAATAATACAACTTCTGAAACTATTTCTTTATATAGAAATTAGAATAATAGTAACTACCTTGCCTACCTCTTGATGAATTGAACATAACATGATTTACAAATAAGGATGTTGCTGATACCCCATTATTCTCATTTTCCTTTTGATATAATACTTCTAACCCGTAGCTTTAGGTCTTTAAACTTAGTGAAAGTCATATTCTGAGAAAGTCTGAAACTAATGGTATTTACCTGATGAAGACGGTTCACCTTTGGTTAGCTGGTGAGCCCTCTGTCTTCCTCTAAAAATGGCAGAGTTGCAGTAAGTTAACTAGACTGTGACCTTTAGGTTTGTGGTTGAATGTTTTAGTTACTTTTCTTTCCAAATCAATGGAGCCAACTGGTCCACTGACCCTTATGAAAATGAAAACAGCAACAAAGAGAGCTGTATTTTGTTTTTTCCTCTTATCTTTGGAACATTTGTCAAAACTGACTCCAATTCCAGTTTTACTGAGGCATCAACATGAGTGTGTGTGTGTGTGTGTGTGTGTGTGTGTGTGTGTGTGT
>PISW01003639.1:0-185017 GCA_004023785.1 Mungos mungo | reverse complement strand
GAATTAGTAGGTCTCCAGTTTTCTCCTCACACGCCAGGAGCAACAATTAGGAACAGTAAGTGGATAAAGGGGTCGGGAAAACAGGGTGGTTTCATGAGCCTGCAGCTGGTGAAACCACGCGTGTTTGAGAATAGTGTGCGGGACAGGGAGGGAGGAGCCTGTCGGATACAGCATCCAGGAAAGTCCAGTGTTACTGAGAAGGAATGGTCTTACCAAACTCTCCTACCAGTCTTTACTAGTGTTGAGCTTTAGGTTTCTTTGTCACCTAACTTGTTTTTTCTCTTTTTTTCTTTTCTTTAAGTTTATTTATTTATTTTGAGAGAGAAAGAAAGCGTGAGTGGGGGAGAGGCATAAAGAGAGAGAATTCCAAGCAGGCTCCGTAGTATCAGCACAGAGCCCGATGCAGGGCTCGAACTCATGAACTATGAGATCATGACCTGAGCAGAAATCAGATACTTAAGTGACTGAGCCCCCAGGCGCCCCTTATTTTTTCTCTTTTTAATGACTAGTCCATGTAGAATAGAATATGCTTGATTTGTGGGGAGGAAAAAGAAGGATTTTGGTAAAGGGTAGTGTGAGGGAAGACAACTTTGTATATTTATTCTGTTACATAATCCATCTTCTCGTTTTACTTGACTCTTCTCTTTTATTTCTTCTTCTTGCAGAGAGCAGGGTCAGTTTTTGTTTCCTTTTTCTCCTTTTAATTAAGTGGGAATCAATGAAACTTCAAATCAATTATGCATTTCCAGGGAAGATGAAAGCAGTTTTGAAATGTCTTTTTCCTCCTCGGTAGCTCATATTCACAGTATCCAGAAAGTACAAGGGAAAAAATTGTGTGTGGAGAACATTTTTCTAACATACATCATCAATTTACTAAAAGTTTTGGCTGCTTAAAAATTATGTAACAGCCTACTCCTCTTCCTGGAACTGTAGTTTTGGTGTTTTGTTTTGTTTTGTCTGTTTTCAACGTTCATTTGTATGCTACGTGTGGTCCAGAATGTATAAAGGCATAGCAGGTAAATTTCCTTGTCTGCGTTCTGACCTTGCTTTTTCAATCTGCAGCCTATCAGAGGAGAATTTCTTCATTTCTTAATTCCTATCAGTTTCCTGTCTCCCTCTCAGATGCATCCTCAAGACTTAGAGAGTCCGTGTGTCTTATTCTCATTTTTAACGTTAGCATCCCGTGTGCAGTCCCCAATTCCACCCTCTCACCTTCCCCTGTGACTGGACATAGTTCAGAATCCTCTTAGTTTACCTGCAGGTTTCCATTCAATAAACACATTGAATGCCTTCCTTATGCTAGCCACCTTGCTAGGTGCTTAGAATACAAAGATGTTTAAGTCATGGTCTCTGTCCTCAAAAGGACCTCATCAGCCAGTAGGGAGACAGGCAGGAAAACAGGAAATTACATTACAGAATGATAAGTACTGTTGGAAAGGGGAGCACCAGGGATGGTGATTCAAGGAAGAGAAATTAATTCTGCCTGTGGAGTGGGGAGAGCTTCACGGGAAGGCAGTGCTGGAATTATTCCTTGAATGATGGGTGGATTAGTAATCTTTGTTTAAGAGTTTTGTTCCAGTGAATATGCAGACACAGAAAAGTGTAAGGGAACTCTCCCCTTCAATGGGGCAACATTACCAGCAATCCTGAGTTAGGACATAATGTATGGTCTGATACAGTTCCTCTAGAGAATGAGTCCTAAAGTTGTTTCAACTTGTAAATCCTAATTGAAACTAACTCTTGAGCTATACCTCCTCTCCACATAGGGGTTTCCTTCTCTCACTTAATCATCATCATCATTCTCTTAATGCTTTTTTTTTTTTAAAGGTTGCTGTGGGAGGCGGAATAATGGCCCCCGAAGATGTCCACATCCTAATACCCAGATCCTGTGAATATGATACCTTGCATGGAAAAGGGGGATTATACGGGCACCTGGGTGCTTAGTCGGTTAAGCCTCTGACTCGTGATTTCAGCTCAGGTCATGGTCTCACTGTTGTGGGATCATGCCCTGCATTGGGCTCCATGCTGAGTGTGGAACCTGTTTAAGATTCTCTCTCCACCCACCCCTCTCTAAAAAAAAAAAGTGGTGGTGGGGGGGAATTATAGTAGCAGATGGAATTAAGACTGCTAATTATCTGACCTTAAGGTAAGGACATTGCCTTGAATCAGCTAGGTGGCCCAACGTGATTACAAGCGTTCTGAAACTAGAAGATGGAGGCTAAGTCTGTCAGAGCACTATGATGTGACAATTGGTTGTTTCTGGCCTTGAAGATGGAGGAAAGGACCACAAGCCAGGGAATGCCAGTGCCTTCTAGAAGCTGGAAAGGACAGGGAAATTAGTTCTATGCCAGAATCTCCAGAAAGCATGCAGATGTCCAACACCTTGATTTCAGCTCAGTAAGGTCCGGTTTGGCCTTCTGACCTCCAGGAATGAAAGACAATAAATGTGTTTTATTTTAGGCCATCCATGTTGTACTAATTTGTTACAACAGCAATAGGAAGCCGTTAGAGTCTGTCCTCAACTTACTCTTGTGTTATACAGTGTGCACACTCCATTCCCATGATTTCAGAGAGCTTCCCGACTTCTCCACAGCTTTGACCACCCTGTCTGGACATCTGATCTGTTCATCCAGCTCTCCAGATTCATTTGTCAATTAAGGAGTCTTTGTCTAATTTCTATTTAGTGCCCTTTCAACACAAAACAATATTCAACATTCCACATTTATATTTTTCATATTTATTTCCAAATTTGCCATGACACCCCAATCTCCGATTATCTTATACCTCAGTTCTTGCCGATCTCCCTGCCCCTTCAAACACGCTAACCTTTCTTCCCCGCCCAAATCTCATTCTTCTTCAAAAGGCTGTATTAGCTGAAACATACGTGGTGCATTGGAAGTATTTGTTGACAGAACTGGGTGATTAGTTCAGGGTGCAAAGTTACTCCCATTATACTGCAAAATGAAAAAGTTCCTTATAAGACAGTGGGACAGGTCAGGGGAGCGGGCGCAAGGGCAGGGATTGATTGAACATAGACACAGTTCAGAACTAAATAAAAGGATGTGGGTTTTGGTGCACGTCCAGACCTGTTCTTCCAGGCAGTCCCCGTCATGCCCTCATCGACGCCTACCATGTTGCAGCACACCAAGCCATGGCGATAGGGATGTGCTCACGAGGAGGCATAAAGCCCCAAGAAACACCACTTGGAGACAGGTTGGTTAAACATTCCAGTGACAGGACGTTGAAGGAGAAGAATAGTTCTTGGGGACATTTTTAGACCCCAGACCTGGCCATTCTGAGATCTAAAAGCTCTCCATGTGATTGTGGATGACACACAGTAGCTCGTTGCTCTGGAAAGCTCTTAGAAGTAACGTGTTCTCTCAAAATTGCATCTTCTCCACCCAAAGGAGCAAGTGACTTCAAGTTACAACTAAGCAGGAAATTACTTCCAGGCATGTGCTGGCAGGACAAACACAGAATAGGAGTCAGAGTGGTTCTTGGAGGTGACGTTCACCAGCCTATTGAACTTGGCCATCAGCCTCTCTGCTCTGTTGTCACATCTTGGAGGGATTCTAAGGTCTGACCCCTCCTCATCTGGCAGTATCCTCTTCAGTTTCTTTGTTTTAGTACTTGAATCACCTAAATTTTATCTTCTCACTTACAGTTTGGGAAAACATCTCATGTCCTAAGAAGTGATTTTAAGAGTGAGAACTACTTGGAGTTGGGTGTTAAAATATAAATGTAAAATTCTAAGAATTTTTTTAAGGTATGGTCATGACGGTTCTTCAAAAGTCAGCTCATGTTTCAAAAGGATGAATAAAATATGATAAAGGGAAATAATTTCCTGGCTGTGGTAGGAGTTGAGACCCTGTCACTGGGGTAGACATGGGCAGGCTGTAACTAAGGAAAGAAGCCTCATGAGAAAATAATGGAAACTGAGAGGGTGAGCTGGAAATCTAACAGTGGAGAGAGTGCCCACCATCTGAGATGCACAGGCGGTTACCACAGACATTTTTTTTAACAGCAGAAAGATAATATCAAGAAAGAATCTCAATTTTAAGTAAATTTAATCAACAAGGGGGCAGAAAACAGCCAGTCACATTCCCTAGAATGTTGTAAGTTCTAGGCTGGAAGAAAGACCAGGAAGGAATTTATGCATCTTGGGAACTAAAGAGGGGTGGCCAGGCACTTACTTGTCCTATTAGTGCGATTCTGGCTAAGTCAATCTCTCAAAACCTCAGACCTGGGAAGAATATTGAATATCGTAATGTATAAGGCACTGGTCTACAAGATAAAAAATTTAATCCCCATAACAGTCTTATGAGGTAGATACTATTACCATCACCCACTTACTATACGTGAGAATATTGAAGCACAGCTACTTGCCAAGGATGTCAAGGCTTATGAGTAGTGAATCTGAGATTTGAACCCAGACCATCCAGTGCCAAGTCAGTCACCTTCATCACTACATCATACTACCTTGGGAGGAAACCTTGGACAATAAGGGTGGTGATGATTTGGTCTAAGAAGGCACCAATAGGTATAGATCGAACTAGCTTCTGTCATGGTAGTCATAGGATGGAAGTTGAGGCTCAAATCTATTTTCACCACAGCAATGTGATAACAACAACAAAGAATAAAGACAGCAATCAACATTTGCAGTGTAGACCTCCCCCAAATTTCCCAGTGGTTTCAACACTCTGGATGAAGCGAGGTTAGTGGGTAGAGCTTGGGGATGAGAGAAGGGAGCTCGGAGCAGGACTTCAGAACCAGAGGGTCTCAGAAATTGACGATGTGATCTGAATGGAAAGGTGAGGTCTGAGAGCGAAAGCCAGGACTCTGTCGTGAAAAGTCGTAATTACTACCGTAAGTGATTTTGATTGCCTTGAAACTTATTGATCGCGGAAGCAACCTTGTGTTACAAGTGCTGTGAATCTTCACACCGCAGGTGTGGTAGGGGCAGCTGAGTCGCATAACTCCATAGGGCGCCATTCCCATGGAACATTCTTCCTGCCGGAGTTGTGTGTGTGTCAGTGGCCCTGCTGCCTCGCCTGTGTCCGTGGGGAGAAGGCTGTAGAGTTGGCGGAACAGCTGTTGCGCTTCTTGACTTTGGAAGAAAGGTCTGCGTGTAGTCCTGGCGCTCTGTATATCTCAGAACTCTCTTGAGTTGATAAGGACTTTCCAATCAGCCTTTTTCATTATCTCCTGCCTGCTTTAACTTCAGACATATTCACATTCATCAGTCTTGTCTTATCTGAACAACCAGCGGGGACCAGCGCCAGGCACAATGGAAGAGGTAATATGCAGAGGCTTTAATTATATTCACACTTGAGGAGGCTCCAGACTTTGCCAGTTATAAACTGTCGGTGGCAGAGCTACCACACCTGACTCTGACTTACTGATGAGGGGAAGGTCCATCCAGGGGATGCTCGTGGGGGTGCCCTTCAAGGGCTCTCTTGTAGCATCAGAGTCCTGGCTTTCTAGAAAGATTTGCTTTCGCCTGGTTACTTTGCTTTGGGAGTAAGAAAGAATAAACACTTTTAGTTTACACACATCCATGGGGCACCTTATCCCGCTTCTGTTGGAGGTGTTGGGGATGAGAGAGAAACGATCCCTGCTTTCAGGAGCTCACAGTCAAGAACGGAGGGAGGAACATGGAACTAAACTGATCCCAGTCAGCACAAGAGATGCTATAAAGGAGGTGTTCTAAGGAATATAGAGCAACGTGGTCAACATAACCGTGGGATGCTCTGGGAGCCCCCCCCCCTCCCCCCCGAGAGGTAGATGTTTGAGCAAGGTCCCTCCAGTCCCAGCCTTCTGCGTCTCTGCAGCCCCATGAATCTATCACAGGTCCTCAACCTGAGCTATACTTTAGAGTCACTTGGAAAGTTCTGAAAAACACAAGTGCCCAGGTTGCAGCCGGGATCCAGTGACTCACACTCTCCAGGTATGGCGCCGAGGCATCAGTACTTCCTCAAGTTCTCCATGTGATTCCGAAATGCAGCCAGGTTTGAAGGCCACTGTCCTAAAATGAGACTTTGGTAATTCAAATATAAGAGTTGGGAAGAAGGACCCTATTGTGGTTTGGAGACTCTGCTATTATAGTCCAAGCGGGCTGATGGGGAAAGGGAAAGAAGGTGCTGTTGTGTGCTAGAGATCAGTGGTGGTATCTGGCCAGGTTCAAATGCAGGGGTGTCACAGCATCAAAGATAGTAAAATCCAGGCAAATAACATGAAGAACAAGGCGTGGAGTATTTGGTGAAGCAGATTTAACATAGTTTTGTACCTGCATACTCAGGAAAATGTTGGGGAAGCTCAGTTTTTAATATATATTGAAGGAGAAGCCAGAAAAGTGAATCTAAAAGGGAGAGGAAGTACATACATTCAGACACCAGCCTGAAAATTATGGAAATGTGTACCACCCTACAAACTCATTTAAGGTTTTTTAAATTGTTCATTTATGCTTTAGCCAACAAATCCAGTGGAAATAGGCCATCCAAGAATCACAAATTCACGACTGCTTCAATTGGACAGTAATAGTGATGATATTGGTTATATTGTAGTGATGACACTTACAGATGCCAATACTTAACGTAATTATTCTATTTAATTCTCACAATAGTCCTATGAAACAGGTGATTAGGATAATGCTTGTTACTCAGATGACGGCATGAGGCACGGAGAGGTTAAATAAGTTGTCCAGGGTCTCACGTAGCATAAGAATTGGGATATACACATAGCAAGTCTGATCCTTAACTGTTCCTTATCCTACTCTTGCCATTGTGTAAGGGAGAATCTTGGTGTAGTTGCAAGAAAACTGTTTGTCAATAAGACGATGAAGGTTCTATGTATGGCCGCTGTGTGATCTTGCTTTAGTCACTCAACCTCTCTGGACCTTCGTATTTTCTTCAAAGTAACCAGACATGAGATTCACTAAATCTACCTTATCTATCCATTTATCTGTCTACCTACCTACATTTTCTAGAAAAAAAAAAATACAGGGACTCGCTTTGCTTGTTGTATGTGTGTGAAACTGTTATAGGAACAATAACTTCTATTTTATCAGAAGATAGCCTTCTACCTCTCCTCCTAGTAGTTGTGGAAAGCGTTTTGGAAGGTAGGTGAAGCCAGACTTGCTTTCCTTTTTTTTTTTTTTTTAAATACTAATCTGTATACTACAGAGGATGGCTGGCTAGCTGCCTGATCCTTTGTGATCTAGGTGGGTCTTTTCAGCTTTTGGTCTGAGCACGACAGTTCTGCAACAAGCAGGTTAGTCTCTCTGGGAAATTAATCAGGCGGAGGAGGCCGTTCTGAATCTCTGACTGGTGGTGCATTCTGGAGAGTTCTGAAGCTTGTCTACTTTCACAGGAAATTGCCTGGGGCAAGTCTGAGGTGGAGAAGAAATCCAGACAGGCTGGGGTATGGCAGGCATCTACGTTTGGAGTTGCTTAGGTTGTTTTATATTGTTAGAACGTGGGGAAGAAATTCGATCCCAGAAGAGGCACTCCATTTGCTAGGTGATATTGATCATACTGAGGATAACGTGTAACTGGGCACCGGAGGATATGCAGTTTGGCCCTACCCTCTTAGAGAGTTCATGAGTTCCTTGGACCCTGGTGTTCTCTCCAAGATGAGCAAGACTTGTTAGGCACGTGTGGGAATACAGCTGGAATAGAACTGTGGTTCTTGGGGCACCTGGGTGGTTCAGTCGGTTAAGCGTCTGACTTCGGCTCAGGTCATGATCTTGTGGTTGTGAGTTCGAGCCCTGCGACAGACACTGTGCTGACAGCTCAGAGCCTAGAGCCTGCTTTGAATTCTGTGTCTCCCTCTCTCTCTCTCTGCTCCTCCCCGGCTCGTGCTCTGTCTTTCTCTCTCTCACAAAAATAAAATAAACATTAATAAAAAAAAAAAAGAACCATAGTTCTTGAGGACCTGTGACAAGTGCTTTTCTCAGGAAGGTGGCAGGAGAATAGTGAACAAATGCTTTCCTGGGAATCTAGACCGGGGGCTGGGGGAAAAGGCACTGGTCTCTGCCCACTTCCTTGTAGCTCCAGAGCCTGTGATCTTCATGGTCACCGTCACTACCCTCGGTTGTGCTTCACTGCCTCCCTCCTGGACCAGTGCCACGGACTCCTGACTGTTCATAGGTTCTTGAGTCCTACCTCCTTGTCATGACCAGAGCCTCTTGAAAACTCCCTGTTGGTCACTGTCAACCCCTAAGGGCTCTAGGATAAAATCTGAACTACGCAGCATAGTCGCAAAATCCTGTACAGTGTGACTTGGGTCTTCCCTGCCCCCACAGAAGGGCGGGATGGTGAGAGAGTCCAGTCTACCATCTGGACTGGCTGTTCATCAACTTGCAGGGAGCTGGGAAAGGCAAAGATGAGGAACCCAAACCACTAGTGAGACAGATCAAGCTCTTCTCCCTTTCCATTCTACCCGTCCCTCATCTCTACCCAAATGTGTGTGGCAGTTCCTATCTTCTTGAATCTTAGAGGAGTTTAGTTCTTTTCTTTTCTTTTTTTTTTAAATATAATGTATTGTCAAGTTAGCTAACATACAGTGTATACACAGTGCTCTTGGTTTCAGGGGTAGATTCCCATGATTCATCGCTTACATATGACACCCAGTGCTCTTCCCAACAAGTGCCCTCCTCAATGCCCATCACCCACTTTCCCCTCTCCCCACCCCCCATCAACCCTCAGTGTGTTCTCTGTACTTGAGAGTCTCTTATGGGTTTGCCTCCATCTCTGTTTGAAACTATTTTTTCCCTTCTCCTCCCACATGGTCTTCTGTTAAGTTTCTCAAGTTCCCCACGTGAGTGAAAATACGTGATATCTGCTTTCTCTGACTGACTTATTTCACTCAGCATAACACCCTCTAGTTTGTCCATGTTGTTGCAAATGGCAGGATTTCATTCTTTCTTGTTGCCAAGTAGTATTCCATTGTGTATATAAGCCACATCCTCTTTATCCATTCATCAGTTGATAGACATTTAGGCTCTTTCCATGACTTGGCTATTGTTGAAAGTGCTGCTATGAACATTGGGGTACACATGCCCCTATGAATCAGCATTCCTGTATCCTTTGGATAAATTCCTCGTGGTGCTATTGCTGGGTCATAGGGTAATTCTATTTTTAATGTTTTTTTTAGGAACCTCTACACTGCTTTCCAGAGTGGCTGCACCAGTTTACATTCCCACCAATAGAGCAAGAGGATTCCCGTTTCTCCACATCCTCGCCAACATCTGGTGTTTGCTGAGTTGTTAATTTTAGCCACTCTGATCAGTGTGAGGTGGTATCTCAATGTGGTTTTGATTTGTATCTTTGATGACGAGTGATATTGAGCATCATTTCATGTGCCTGTTGGCCATCTGGAAGTCTTCTTTGGAAAAGTGTCTATTCATGTCTTCTGACCATTTCTTCACTAGATTATTTGTTTTTCAGGTGTGGAGTTTGATAAGTTCCTTATAGATTTTGGATCCTAACCCTTTATCTGATATTTCATTTGCAAATATCTTCTCCCATTCTGTCAGTTGCCTTTTAGTTTTGTTCATTGTTTCCTTTGCTGCTCAGAAGCTTTTTATATTGTTGAGGTCCCAAGAGTTCATTTTTGCCTTTATTTCCCTTGCCTTCAGAGACGTGTCGAGTAAGAAGTTGCTGAGGCTGAGGTCAAAGAGGTTGTTGCCTGTTTTCTCCTTTAGGGTTTTGATAGTTTCCTGTTTCACATTTAGGTCTTTCATCCATTTTGAGTTTATTTTTGTGTATGGTGCAAGAAGGTGGTCCAATTTCATTCTTCTGCATGTGGCTGTCCAGTTCTCCCAGCTCCATTTGCTAAAAGGTCTGTCATTTTTCACTGGATACTTCTTCCTGCTTTGTCAAAGATCAGTTGGCCATACAATTTGTGTGTCTAATTCTGAGTTCTCTATTCTATTCCATTAGTCTGTGTGTCTGTTTTTGTGCCAATACCATACTGTCTTGATGATGACAGCTTTGTAGTAGATGAGGAATTTACTTCTTTAAAATTCACAACTCCTGTGATGCTTTCTCACTCTATACTCTGTGTATCTTCCCAAGTAAAGAAGTTTGGATCAAATCTTTAAAATTTTTTTTTAAATATTTATTTTGAGAGAGAGAGAGAAAGAGAGAGAGGAAGATACAGAATCTACAGCAGGCTCCAGGCTCTGTGCTCACAGCTTAGGCATGGGGCTTGGATCCACAAACCACGAAATTATGACCTGAGCTGAAGTCAGACACTTAACTGACTTAGCCCCCCAGGTGCCTCAAGATTTTATCAACTCTAACCTGTAGTTTACATTAAAGAAAAACAGTAGAAACATTGAATCTAAGTTTTCGGACCAGGACATATACTTCCCACTTCTAAAGGACAATCTAAAACAATCTTGGTCTCCTCCTCCCTTACGAGTTACTGGTAGTGGGTGATATAAAATTGGCTTTAATGATAACCTATCACAAGCATTTACTGAACTTCTAATGTGGAGCTGGGATCAAGCTCAGATTCCACACTATCTTCTGCTTCACACATGGGTTCTTGTTTACCTCTCTCATTAGTGTGTTGGCCACCACCCCTGAATCCAGCTGTCGGGAGATTTACAGTGAGGCCTGTGGGCCTCACGTCTCAGGGCCTCCCACTTGACTGGGTCCACTCCGGTCCCTGGAAAGAGCCTAGCAATGGGATACATGGCCTTGTGTTTGTAAGGTTGGTAAAAGCAAGATATTTAATGGCAGTTAGGACCATTGTCTCTTTCCATTCTGACTTCCTTTCCGTTTTCCTTTATTTGCTGTCAGGTAGTGTGGGAGCAGACATTTGGGGCACTCAGCTTAGGGGCGGTTGAAGGTAGGATACATTTGCTGAGTTTAGTGGGATATGTTCATGTACTTTACAGCCACTCTGGTGTGCAGCTAAGATATTGTCTGTGCTCTCAGAATATTCTGAAAGAGGACCCACCAAATTTGTATATTCTTCAAGCTTCCAGTGATCCAACAACCTGGTTCCTTAATCAAGTGTTTCTCAGTGTGGTCTTTGGATCGCCTGTCTCACTCTGAATCTTCAAATACAGTTTTCTGGCCTATACCCAAGCTCTACTGTATCAGAATCTCTTGGGAGAGGACTAGAGAAGGCAAGCTTTATGAGATCAGGGACTTGGGCTTCAAGTCATGTGTGTATATTTGCTTACTACTGATTCCCAAGACTGCCTTGGGGCAACGTCGGTGCTCCCCACTCACAAAACTGAATTTTTATGCAGGTAAAGCCTTGAGAGCCACTGCCTCTGCCTATTTGATATCTTCTTATATTTCAAGACTGCAGATCAAGATTTCCCAATATGGTGCCGATTTTTCCGAGAATGTGAGAGATAGAAGGGTCCTCGAGACCGTGAAGCAGTGGCTTTCAAAGGGAAAGTGAGGAGGAAAAACAGTTACGTGGAAGGCTTTTTTGAGCCACATTTGCTACACCCCATATTCTACTGTCTTCACGGGAAAGTACGAGGGCAGGGAATGTGTGACTCTTTTGGGCAATGAAATGGATGGTGTGAATTTGGAAATTCATCATGGTGGTTCCGATCCTCCCTCCTCTAGTCACGAGCATTGATTTCATTCTATCTCTCTTTTAACAAACATGGTCTCTGAAACATAGAGCAGTTGGGGTTAGTTCTGTTTACCTGGGGCACAGTCAGGCTGGGGCTTCATTCTTTAAAACTTCAGGTTCAGTGTTCTTTCAGTTACCTTACAGACAGGAAGTTTAGACGTGGCTTCCTTTTAAAAATTGTTTTAATTCTCCAACATTTGGAGGGCACATAGAGCTTTTACACTTGTTCCATATTGTTTGGGGTTGCTTCTTGTGGTTTCTTGTGCATAAATATGGTATTTTCTTATATTTTAAATTTACAGTGAACAGATGCCATATCTTTAAATTCTGTTATGTTTCTGGAGGTAAGTAGCTAAATGGTGAGCTAATATTAAGAGGGCAAAAATAACTAATGATTAATTTGTTAGTATCTTAAGATAATCCACTTGGTATGGTAAGATGCTTTTAGATACAGCATTTCAAGGGCAAATGAAATTCTTGTTAGAAATATTGTCCTCGTTGTGAATTCATGTTAATTAAAGATGGATGTGGCCTGGGGGGCACAAGAAGGGGTACAACGTCAACCCCATGGAAGCCCAGAGAGGGGGTTCAGTATAAAGAGGCTGGGTGTGCTCTCAGGGTTCCAGGGAATTCTAGGGGATCTGGGTGACACAAAGGTCATGTCCTTTCGGTGGCTGACTTCGGGGAACTCTGAAGGTTGATAACCAGGGGCTACCCTACACTTGGGGGTAACACAGAGGTTACCTGAGCAGGTTCAGGGCAAAGACCAAAGCGATTTGAACATGAAACCTATATAATTCATCTAGAACTTGGTTAATGTGTTATAAACTGCCCTTATATTTTCTCTTTCCTTTTATTTTCGTACAATGATGTGCTTACGATTTGCAGCCAGATTTTTAGATTACTGCCAGACAAATGTAGTCAATTTAATTAGTTAGGCACATTAAAATGAAAATTATTTTTTAGGGGCTGTTAAAATTTGAAGGATGCCAACATGTTCTTCTAATGCACTTTAATTATTATTACAAATGTCATTTAATTATTAGCTCTGTGCTAATTGTTAGTTTGGAGAATGATGTGCGTGTTCAAAGCCATATGAGAAATCATTTGGGCTGCAGCTAAATCTTTTTATTTACTTGCATTTTCTTTCATCACGCATGGTTTCTTGGTTCCTCTTTTATATTTTACAATCCTGTACAATTTGATTTGAAATAATCCCATAAACTAGGGAGATTTTTGGGGGGCGGACTCCTGCTCAGTCCGTGTATCATTACCTTTACTTCTTGGTGCTTGGTCAAAGGACGGAGAAAAGGGGGCATTCTTATTTATCGCATTCTGATATCCTTTGTGTTGCCATATTGTTATTTAATATTTGACGCGTTCATGTTTTATCTTACTTAGGCATTTTCTCAGAAGTTGCACTGTCAAATCCATGAGGGCTGGGGCGAGGTCCTGTTAATTCTATAGAATCAGAAGCTGCATCAGGATCGCCCAAGATGACTTTTAAGACATTTAGAGTCTAGGGTCCCAGATCAGAGTTTCTGATTTCGAAGCTGTAAGGAGAGTCCAAGGAATCTTTTTTTTTTTTTTTAATTCATCCAGATAATTTTTATGGACAGTTAGATTTAAAAATTCATGGCCTACAGCAGGGAACACTGCTTTGCATTTAGTAAGTGCTCAACATGTTTCTTCATTTTGAATCACTCAGGATTGTGACATGACCTCGGTCCGGCCCGCTCGTTTCATTTTTCGCCTCTTTTTTTGGTGCTTCACCTGACAGAACTCAATCCAGATGCACCGTCTTTTGTTTTATTGTGCATAATCATAACCAAATGGCCAGGACTTTCCACTGCCCTTTCCAAAGTACGTGACAAATCTGATAGTGCTTTCTAAACTTTGTATTAGTCCTTTGTGGTAGAAGACGACCCTGGTGACCACGTCACCAGCTGGGACGACTGGATATGGCTGAGAAGACTCATGTGTGACAACTGGCTGTTCTGTATTGTGTACATTAAAACCCTGTCCTTCAGATCCTGGCTGCTGCTATTTCCAGAGTCTTTTGGGGCTTTACACATATTCTAAATGATGTATTTGTTCCAGAAAGCCGCCCTATCGCTGATGACTCTGTCTGCTGTTTGGCCTTCTGATCCCTTCTCTTCACAGTTGCCCTTTTCCAGATCATCACAGAGTGGTCATCCAGGCTCAGTGTGCGGCCAATCCCGTGAAACTGCGGCGCAGGGCCTGCTGTTGTCAGCTGAATGAATGACTTGCTTCCGCATCGAATAGTCCAGTCTCACTCCCATATTTTTGGGGGCGACCCTGTCTTGCAATTTGAAATTCACTGAGCTTTGCTGTGACATTGAGGAAATTTTCAGAAGCTTCGCTTGTCGGGCACTTGGTGTATTTAGGCTTTTATGGCCGGACAGCCGTGTGCTCCTCTTGTACTTCATGGGTCAAGAGTAGAGTCCCTGGGGGTCAGAAAAACAAATCAAGGGATGAAAGAACAAGCTGATGGAGGATAAGGGAGCAAAATAACAGAGAGGAGAGAGAGGAAGGCATGAGATAGAGAGGTTTCAAATTAGCGACACCATGTAGGAACCGAGAGGGTTTCACTTTGGTAGGTTTCGCTGTAATGGGGTAATTCGCTAAGATCATTTCAGAGATTGTGTCTGAAACGTGATGATATCACCCAGGTCCACTGGCCTCCTGCACATTTGCACTGTGGCTCTCTGTACGTCATTCCGAATGCGGATTCACATCCCTCGCAGTGTACATGAGCAGATTATTTCCTCTAAGACACTCCTTTCTTCATCAGTCAAATGCAGGGGGTTTTCATATATGGCTTGTGGATTCATGAGTTTGGCATTGGTCCATGGGGGCCCTAGTATTTGTAAAATTTGTACGTTAGGTGCATTTTTCTCCTTGAGGGAGAAGTCCAGGAATTGATTAGATTTTCAAAGGGATCACAGATCAGAATATTCTTTTTTATTTTAACTACAACTTTAGATTAACTAGTAGTGGACCCCAGCCATAAAAACCTATCATTGTGTATAATGTCTTCTGGATAAAAGTGACCAGAGCTCTATGAGTTGGCCTGAGAACTGAAGCTGGTCCCTAGGCTGCTGCTTCTCTCCCCCCACCCCCCCACCCCACTTTTCATCAGTTAATTGTTTGATCAGAACTCAGTGTCACCTTCTGTCTGCTGTCTTCCCAAGGCAGTCTGGAACCCTTGGATATAATTTTCTGCTGATAAAAATACCAGTAACTTGAAAAAAATTAAAAACATTTTTTTAACATTTATTTATTTTTGAGAGACAGAGAGGCAGATCATGAGCAGGGGAGGGGCAGAGAAAGAGGGACACACAGAATCCGAAGACAGGTTCCAGGCTCTGAGCTGTCAGCACAGAACCTGATGCAGGGCTTGAATCCACGAACTGTGAGATCATGACCTGAGCCGAAGTCGGACGCTCAACCGACTGAGCCACCCAGGCGCGCCCCCTGCCGCCAAAATATTTTTTTAATGTTTATTTTTGAGAGAGAGAGGCAGAGTGTGAATGAGGGAGGGGCAGACAGAGAGGGAGACACAGAATCTGAAGCAGGCTCCAGGCTCTGAGCTGTCAGCACAGAGCCTGATGTGGGGCTTGAACTCATGAACTACAAGATCATGACCTGAGCCAAAGTTGGATGCCCAATCAACTGAGCCACCCAGCCACCCTGAAAAACATTTTTTTTAAATGTTTTTTTATTTTTGAGAGGGAGAGAGAGACAGAGCGTGAGCAGGGGATGGGCAGAGAGAGAGATAGGGAGACACAGAATCCGTAGCAGGCTCCAGGCTTCGAGCTGTCAGCACATAGCCCAACACAGGGCTCAAACCCACAAACCATGAGATCATGATCTGAGCCGAAATCGGAGGCTTAACTGACTGAGCCACCCAGATGCCCTGAAAAAAAATTTTTTTTTAAACACGGGCAGTTGACATCAGAGATTCTCTTCAGGTCTGACTTCTAGGTGACGTCACTTATACTTAGGGCTTCTTACCTGCCAGCTGGCAAATGTATTTGCAGTTGCATTCTTAGCCTTTGTAAGAAGTCTACTGCATTAGTTGATTTGCAGACTATTTTGTAGCTGCTTGGATGTAAATGTTTTTCTGGGGTCGGGTTTCAGAACACAGCTCTCAGTGCGTATTCGCCTCTAGATGATCACGGTTTTCAGTAGGACTTTTGATAATGTTTGTAGTTTCCTGCCTGGAAGAGTTTTACCGAGGACAGGAAGCATACTCTGACACCGCTTTCTGGTCCCCTGATAGCTTCTCGAGCACAGCTATGTAATCTCTCTCCTATGCTAATTTGTCAGTCGGTGACAGAAGCAGGATGTCCATCAGTCCGGCAAGAAACTTCTGAGCTGGCCGGTCAGACCTGAGTATATTCACCAGTGGGTGATGCTATCCATTTTTTTCGAAGCCCTGAGTTCCTGGGAGGACCCAGCAGGGGCTAATGAATAGGAAGAGAGAGGGGAGAAGGTCAGTGATGAGGTGCATCCTTTACCTTATGATGGTGGCATTGGGTGACAGCTAGGAGACAGGAGAAGGAACCACAAGCTTACAGTGACCCCAGCCATGACTGGTCGTACTGCCTCGGGGAAGTTGTTTATCCTTTAGATTTTACTCAAGAGTCATTGCCCTAAAGATTTGTCTCTGGAACTTATTTGTTTACTCTCTTATTATTCTTTTGCAAAGCAATATTAACATCTCTGTGGAATATTTCATTGTTGGAGTAAATCATTTTTTTAAATGACCTCAGCTCGTGGTTAATACACATTTATTATTGTCCTCAGACTACTTTCTACCCATTTCCATCTTCATAGCTCAACGTACTTCGGTTATTATTTAGATTTGCCTAATGGTAACTGTTTTTTCTCTTATATAGCAGAGAATAGCTATATGGATTTGTACTTCCATTTATTTCTAGATCTTAGCAAGTATCCGTAACCCCCTAGTAATAAATAATTCTCTTGGGACCCCTAAATCCTTTTCATTATGCTCATCCATGCATGGATCAGGGTAGCATCAGTGTAGGGCCTGAGAATTATCTGGAAGGGAGGCTCTGACAGATAGCGAGGTCTCAAGAAGTCAGGAAGTCCATGTACCAGGGCAGCACTGCAGGTTTAGGGCCTTGGCAAGGACATGGAGGAGCACGGAGGAAAAACAGGCCAAAGGCGCTGAGCCCAGCAGAATCTGTGGGAGCCAGGAATGCTGGTACCTGGAAAATTCATTCATAGACCAGTTGAGTGACAAAGGCTGGAACATTGGCTCAGAGGGTCAGATAGAAGAAATCAGTGCCCAGACTCCATGCATGGGCAGCCGATGGAATTAGAAAATATACAACAAAAAGAAAAAAAAAAAGACTTTGCTAACATGTATTGTGAACTCGATAAGGACTCTATCATGTGCTTTATGCAGTGGACCAGAGTGAGGCCAGTGTGCAGTTAGGACTGAACCCAGGGACAGAGAAAATTGGAGAATGAGAAGCCTGAGGAGGGAGCCCAGCAGTTCCTGACGGCACTTTCTGGCAGCATTTTATCTGGATGGTCAAATTGCTTACGCTTGCATTTTCTAGACGTCTCTTACCTTTGTGATTTATTGGTCAATAGCATCTGTATTGCACCGCATCGCTCAAGGTTTCAATCCTCCTGCACTTTTTTATTTAGATAAAAGGAAAACTCTGTTGGGATGCTCTTACTGTCTGCTATTTTTTTTTACATTCATCTCAACTTCACTTAATCTGTCTAAGACCCAATAAAATGCAACACTCTTGTCCCCCCCCCCTTTTTTTTTGTTTAGCAGATCTTGGATTGGTGCTATGATGCCATTATCCCGTGAATAAAAAAGAGTGAAGGGATGCTTTGAGAGGGACTTTCAGGATCACAGATTTGACCTCTGGGTTCTTGGTGCTTTTGGAAATGGTCCCACCTGACCCTTTCCTGTACAGAGGAGCACATTGAAATGGGTCAAGTGCAGGGGCACCTGGGTGGCTCTGTTGGTTAAATGTCTGACTCTCGATTTTGGCTCAGGTCATGATCTCATGGTTCATGAGATGGAGACCCGCGTGGGGCTCTGTGGTGACAGCACCAGAGCCTGCTTGAGATTCTTCCCCTCTCTCTGCCCCTCCCCTGCTCATGCATGCACATGTGCTCTCTCTCTCTTTCTCTCAAATAAATATTTAAATCAGCCACGTGCAAATCTAGGCATTGCTTTAGTGCTCACTGTTGGGTTGTGGGTATGTGCTACAGAGAGTGGGTGAATAATAAGCAAACGAGCACGTTACAAAGTGCTTCTCCTCATTTGCTGTTTAAAAAATTTTTTTTCATGTTTATTTTTCAGAGAAAGAAAGAATGTGAGCAGGGGAAGGGCAGAGAGAGAGAGAGAGAGAGAGGGAGACAGAGAGAGAGAGACAGAATCCGAAGCCGGCTCCAGGCTCTGAGCTGTCAGCACAGAGCCCAAGGTGGGGCCTGACCCCATGAACCATGAGATCATGACCTGAGCCAAAGCCAGATGCTGAACCCACTGAGCCCCCCAGGTGCCCCTCATTTGCTGGTTTGATTCATCTTCTAAGAAGGCTCAAGCCGAGAGCAGCAAACGCTGCTCATTCCTCTCCCATGGTGGTTGGAAACGGATTTCAAATGGTTCAAGCCAGACTGAGGAAGGGATGAAGACATTTCAGGAGTGGAAATGGAGTTGGAAAATAGCCTGTTCCAAGAGTCTTGGGGGGTAAAAGCCCATTTGCATGTTGGCCACATCCATAGAAAAGTTTGATTTGCAATTAAGATGATGCAAAAGTTGGCTACAGACCCAGGCGGAAAGGTGTTCCTTCGCAAGAGTGACCCTGGATACCCTCCCGGGTGCGGAGGCTCCACAGCGGGGCACGGGGCGGCCATGGCAGCAGGAGGGGGTAGAGGCGGCGTCAGCAAGCGGCCTCCCAGGTGCGAGAGACCACATTCTCGCAATTACTACCAACCTTGGCTGGTTTCAAAACACTAAACAGCCCCCCTTGATACCTTACTCTCATTATTGCTCTTTCTCCAAGTCCTTTCTTGTGTGGCATTGACCTTGTTGCCTGCATTCAGCCTTTGGAATTTAGTTACTTCCATTGGCTTTTGGTTGGAGGACAGTCCTCACAAATGTGTGCTCTGCTCCTAGGAATCCTTTTATTCCTCTCCCCGTTTCATCTCTTTTCGCTGTAAGAGCTGGTTCCCTCCGTTAGGTCATCCTGGAATTGTGGGGTTTTCTGCCACCCCTCACCCATGTCCCTGACCTCCTAATTTTCTATAAAAGTGGATTTTCATTTTCTCTAACACTGCCTCCTTGCTTTTCTCCCTCTGGCCCATAGCTATCAACCCAGCTAAATGCAGCCAACCCAAGCCCTTTGTAATTTTTCTCTCCAGTGATTCACAATATATGTCCTCTCTAGCTCGGCAGCAACTTAATTTTGAGAATTCTGCACTTAAAATTTCATATAGCATCATTGGCTCTGAGTTGAGGAGTTGGTATTATGCCAAAGCACTGCCTGTCCCTATGTTGTGATGAGCAAGGTGGGAATTCTGATGTAGGGCCATTTTATACAGACTGTTAGTAGAGTCTGAATGAACTTTAGAATTAGCTTGAGAAGGAAGAGAGGGAGGGAGTTTAAATTAAGGCAAGGAAAACTTGTGGTTCCCACCCGCTTAGGTTGAGGCTGGCAAGGGTGCCTGGGTGGCTCAAATGGTTGAGTGTCCAACTTTGGCTCAGGTCATGATTTCTTAGTCCGTGGGTTCGAGCCCCGCTTTGGGCTCTGTGCTGACAGCCCAGAGCCTGGAACCTGCTTCCGATTCTGTATCTCCCTCTCTTTCTGCCCCTCCCCCATTCACTCTCTGTCTCTGTCTCTCAAAATAAAATAAAGGCAAAAAAAAATTAAAAAAAAGATTGAGGCTGCCAAGTTAACTGATTTGTATCTGTCCCAATATAATAAACAAGAAATAAAAACACCCAGTAGGGAAAGCCTTCTTTGTGGCCCTCCATTTAGCTGGTTGAAAGCTCGCAGGCTGGTAGCTAAATCATGGGACTAAGAAGGATGATAATCCTTCATCGGGTTTATTCAGAATGCTATGCCGATATTTATAATTATATTGCGAGGGATAAATTAGATGCGTGGGGATAGGTTTTTGAGCAAGAGGAAAAGCAAAGGTGCATACGAGTATAAGGTTTTCTGTGATTCTGTTTGAAAACGCTTCTGAATGAAAGCACCCTCAAAGAAGCTGGAACACAGTATCACCAGTTTAAGGGTTCAGAGGATAGCATTGTGCCATGCAGATCAAAAGGAGGTCTAAGCTTTTGATCCCTTTTCTCAGGTGGAGAAGGGATTTAGAGGCATGTCAGTCTCTACAAGTTCAGTTTTAAGATTCCGGGAAGAAGCTTTGAAGCCAATAAAAAGCGGGAGGCAGAGTTTCATTAAAAACATTAATCAGATACATCGAGCAATTGGGCTGGTGACGGGGCACGGGATTGCGCATGCGCCCTGGCCTGCTCCTGCACCGGTCACACCACAAGCTCTGAATGATGACAGTGACTGTGGCTGGGGGTGCCGAGCAATGACCTCATGAGCACTGATGCCCCAGGGACGAGACAGGAACTAATGGCCGCAGTCCTAACAGTTACGTTTGAAATCTTCAGAGATGAATAAACTCATTTTACTCAAAGCCATTACGACAGTGCAGACAGTCACAAAGCCTAAAAATAGTGAGAGAACTGCTATCAAAGTCTGATGCCGTGTTTTTGTTGCATAGAAAGGACTAAACATTTGGCCTGGTGATTATACCATATCATTGTGTCCATATGCTCAGCGTTTGGATTAGTGAGGGCCCTTAGCCTCACCCTGAACAATTTTGCAATATGATTTATGTAAATTGCTTATATCTTATCAGAAGTAATAACTACAGGACTTCTAACAATTTCCAGATCATAGAGCACTTTCTCATTATATTACTTTATGAAAGAAATAGCTCCTCTACAAACCAAAAAAACAAATAGATGGTGTTGAGCAGTTGTTATGGCTTAGATTGCACTTCCTCAAAATTCATATTTGAACTCATAACTTCTAGTACCTTAGAATGTGACCTTGTGTGGAAATAACGTTGTTGCAGATGTAATTAGTTAACTTAAGATGATGTCATTAGGGAAGGACCTAATTCAACATGACTGGTGTCTTTATAAAAATGGGAGATGGCGGGGGGCACCTGAGTGGCTCAATCGGTTTAACATCTGACTTCTGCTCAGGTCATGATCTCATGGTTTGTGAGTTCGAGCCCTCCCCTGGGCTCTGTGTTGACAGCTCAGAGCCTGGAGCCTGCTTTGGATTCTGTGTCTCCCTCTTTCTCTCTGTTCCTCCCTAACTTGTGCTCTCTGTCTCTCAAAAATAAATAAATGTAAAAAAGATTAAAATAGGGAGACTTGGATACAAGCACAGGCACACAGGAAGAGCGTTATGGGGGCAGGAAAGCCGAGCTCAGGGTGGTATGTCTACACCCAAGAAACACCAAAGATTGCCAGAGACCATCAGAGCAAGGGGAGAAGCATGGGACAGATTCTTCGCCACAGTCTTCAGAAGGACTCAACCCTGCCAGCACCTTGATCATGGACTTGTAACCTCCAGGGGTATTTTGTTACGGCTGCCCCAGCAGATAAGCACAGCCGTCAACAGCACCGCCACGGTACCTGCGATCATGCCACCATTTTGAGAGTTACAACTTTGCTTTCTCTCACCTTTCTGGAGGCATTCAGAACTGGATTTTTATTGCTATCAAAGGTATGAGTACTGGGTTGTTGGTAAGGCTAGTGAAGGCCCGGGCCAGGGGGTTGGGGGGAGGGATCTTGCAGAGGAGGAGTGCCGACCCAGCATAAGATGGCAAGTGGTGTGCTGGATGGAAGAGGCAAGAGTGTTTATAAGGGCTCTGCAACCAGTGCTTTTTCTTTTCATTCTACCCCTGCTCCTTGTCACTCTCTTGTGCTCTCATGGCGTCAGTCCCCACTCATTCTAGAGAACCCCAAACCTCCAGCTCCAACCCACTTGTCTCTCCTGAGCCTTCAGTCCATTTATTCAACTGGGTTATTGACTTCCTTACTGGAGGGCCCACGGGCACCTCAGACTCAGAAGTGCACAATTATGACTGTTATCTTTGACCCAAACCTAACCTCCTATTTGAAATACTGATTAGTGGTATCTCACTGTACTCATATCACAGGTCATCCAACCCAAGAGCCCAGATGTCACCCATAACATCCATTCCCTTCCCAGCTGCATCTAAATGATTGCAAATAACTATTATTCTGCCTTCCTATTGTCCTTCAAATCTATCCCTTCCTCTGCATTTTCAGGTCCTACCTTGATTCAGACACTCACCATTTCTCAGTAACTTTCTTGTTGAGTTCCTTGCCTCTTCTTGCCCTCACCACTGCCAAAGCTGTAGTTCTAAAATGTGCATCGTATCACTTTTTTGCTTGTGTCTTCAGTGGCTGTCCAGTACATAGAGGACCGTGTTTGAGTCCTGTGTCATGTCATCTCTTCATTAATCTGTTTCCTGCCAGTTTTTCCAATTGTATCCTCTATCCCCATTTCGTCCCCTTTCCAGAAAGCCATTCCTTCTTTGGCTTCCATACTTGTTTGCTGAATTCCACTTACCCTTTAAGACATTCCAGATGTACGGCTTCCCTTTTTCTCCAGGCTAGGCATATAACAGCGAGACAGTCACAGTCTAGTGGGGGATACACACACACACCACACACACACACACACACACATACACATACATCAAACAAAGAATCATAGATTATTTTGTTTTCATGTTGTAAGTACTGTGAAAAGAAGCATTCAACAGGTAGACTCTACTTGAAATGATGGAAGTAAGAAAGCTTCTCTGGAGAAAGGCCATCTAAGCCAAGATATAGAGGATATACAGGAGTTCTGTAGGTGGAAGGTAGGCTAAGTGTCCGCCTCCCCTCAGACCAAGGGAACAATAAATATGAGGACTCTGAGGAAGGAAGAAACTTCCTTTTCTTGACTCAAATGGCATCTTGAGCATATGTTTGTGGTTGTAATAAATCTCCTGGCTTGTGAGTCCTTTAAAGGCAGAGTCCATACACCATGTGGTCTTGTGTATTTGCTTTCCATCCAACTAAATATAGATCAAGGGAATAGGAACTGGGATGTCCTACAGTCAAGTCAATGGAGATAGATTAGCCTGTTGGGCATCATGAATTTTACCATGTTTTCTCTTGGAATAACACGAACCTATCTAAAGAAAAACTAAGGATTTACATAATAGTAATGATCATGATTAAAATAATGTAATACATTTATCCAGATCTTTGGACTTGACAGAGAAGATTTAAAGAGTGATAAGTACTATGGAGTATCCCTTCTTCAGAGGGAAAATAAAGGAAAGTTAGGTTCTACTTCCCCAAGGTTCGAAGGTCATCATTTCTCCCTGTCTCGCTGAAACAGGAAAATAACAGACATGACAGATAGCTGTCAGAGCTGGCATTGTCTCTTGCTGTGTTGGAAGCAGAATAGGAAGGCCAAGCTGACATTGATAGATATGTGTTGTGACACAAGTTGGCACAGCGTAATAGTGATCATTGCTATGATCGGGATGTGTTCTTGTACAATCTTTCCTGTAACAGGAACATTACCTTCTGCTGGAAGAATCTTTTCTTCCTCTTGTTATGCCTGTCTTGTTATGTGACTCTGTTTTGGCTATCTCAAGCTGGCCCCTGGCTTCCCGGTAGACAGAGGCAAGAAAGAGACAGCCATAGATGGTGGACGGCTTAGGGGTTCACCTGCGTGGAGGGAGAGAGTCTGGAACAAATGATGATTCTCAGACCCAAAGTCCAGGATCTCTCCCTGGAATGATTGCTAAACACTGAGATGTCAGGGGTCATTTCTTCTGCATATCTTGGACAGCACCTATGGCATTGCTGAGCTGTTGGTGTCCTTTAACTGGGGAGAGTGGAGCACCTGCTCAGTACCCTCAAACTGGCACCAGTGTCCATGCTTCTCGTTACCCATGAGTCCTAGGGCTCTCACCTCACACAGTCACAGATGTTCAAGTCAACCTTGCTAACTACTAGCGCGCGGCTAACCTGATGTTACCGCCGAGTAAGGAGGAGTGCTTTCAGAGTTAATGATACACTCATCATTGGAGGAATTCAGAACAGTTCAAATATAATTTGTATTATATGGAGTAGGAAATGCAAACCACTTTGTTGGAAAATGGACCGTATTATGCGCATTTCAGTGAGTCTTTTCCTGCATGACTGTGGAAGGGCATCATGAGAGAGTCGCTTGTTTCTTTTTATAGTACTGACCAGGCCAGGTTGCTTCTTCTTGCTCTATGTATTTGATTTGGACAGTAAACAGATCACTAAAAATAGAATTACAGAGTTATTTTGATTACGGCCATTTCAATTGCTCATCAACATAACAATGAAAAATAGAAGGGTTGCTGCATCATTGCCAAGTCGTCATCTTGTTTAATAGCTTTCTGTGAATGTCGCATGTACACCAGCTAATTATGAAGACAAAGTGTTGTAGATGGGATGCACAGTGTACCTATTTTTGATGTTTTGTGAACACTGAACGAGGATGCCAGGTTGAAAACATAGGAATCTTTTTTTTTTAAGTTTATTTATTTTGAGAGAGAGAGGGAGAGCGCGCATGCATACATTGTGGAGGGAGAGAATGAGAGAGAGAGAGAGAGAGAGAGAGAGAGAGAGAGAGAGAGAGAGAATCTCAAGCAGGCTCCACACTGTCAGCACAGAGCCCAGTGTGGGGCTCAAACCCACAAACTGCGAGACCATGACCTGACCTGAAATCAAGAGTCAGATGCTTAACCAACTAAGCCACCCAGGTGCCCCCAAAAACATAAAAATCTTAGTCCTAGTTTAATATATTTTATCCCACTTACCCTCTTCTCCCTGTTGAACTGTTGGCCATTTGGTTTACTCCCCTGCCCTCACTTTTCCTTAATTTTCTTTAGCTTTTTTGTTACGGTGGAGGAGAACTTGGGGACAGCAAAGGAAGCAAGCAAGCAGTTAAGGGTTTCTAAGAGTCACCGGCCAGACTGTTTAGAATTTAGGAAAAGTCCCTAAAAAGATTTACCGTATCTCCCAGCTCCACACACTTTATTTAATGCCACACAGAGAGTGGGTCATCGATCTCTGGGTGGAGTGGTTGGCAGAGAGGGAGGGTAGTATATTCCAAGGGTTGCTCTAAGCAGGGAAAGACAGATGATCACTTGCAGTGTCTTGAAGTTCCTCTGTTAATCTGTCTGTGCCACCATAGCAACAGGCCACAAGGCAAATACCAGTTTACATCACCTTGCTTATGAACATTATCGTGAGTAAATGCTGGAAGGCTTTCTTCATGAAATTGGCTTTCTAAAACCAAGGGATTACATTTAGATGCACTTAACTGTTTATATGTATCTTGAAAAATCTTAATTCTGTGCTGTGGAATCATTTCCAATGGTCAGAACTTGAAACTTCCAGAATGGAAGGAGAGATTTACTCCTACCAGCTTTCTTCATTTTAGAGAATTGTTTCACAATCAGGATATGATTTGAGCCCAGAGAAGCTTATCTTTGGAGGTCTAGGTATGAGATACATTTTCATCAAATTCACTGGTAGTCGAGTCAATATATAAAAACTATATAAAAACTATCAAATAACCAACTGGTCAGTCTGTTTGAATGAATTCCCTCAGCAAAGTGTAAGAAAAGATGGAGCAAGAGTGAGTTGAGGTTATGTGGGGTCTGATACTTTGGAAAGATTTCTCTGAGAAGAAGAACACCAAGTTACAAATGTAACTTTAAATTAGGTATGAAAATAAATATTTGTTTAGGATGAGAAATCACAAGTTATCGATTTTTTAAAGGATACAGATATCCAAATCACAAAATCCTGAAAAACAACACGATTGTATTAATTAGCTTCCCAATGAACTTTTGTAATTGCAACAATTTTTGGTTGTATTCTCTTTGCTTCTTGAAATGACAATACATTTTTAAATATCATTTTCTGTAAAGAAAGTAGAGAGATAACAGTTTTTTCCTTAACCTGATTGACTCAAAATTGAGTTGTTTTACTGATAGTTTAGAAACCTTCACTTCAGCTTAGCAACCCTCTATTGGTAATGCTATGCAAATGTTTAGGATTTTTGTCAAATTAGGAAAAACCTCTTTAAACTTTGCTTTGTATATAAACTTTACAATTTTAGACATTTGAAGTTTTCTTAGGCAGTCTAATCAGGACTAATATTTATTATTATTATTATTTAAATATTATTTATTGTCAAGTTGGCTAACATACAGCATATACAGTGTGTTCTTCATTTTAGGGGTAGAGTCCCGTGATTCATCGCTTACATACACCAGCCAGTGCTCATCCCAACAAGTGCCCTCCTCAGTCCCCACCACCCATTCCCTCCCCCCACAATAAACCCTCAGTTTGTTCTCTGTATTTAAGAGTCTTATGGGTTTGCCTCCTTCCTTCTCTGTTTGAAACTGTTTTTTCCCTTCCCTTCCCCCATGGTCTTCTGTTAAGTTTCCCAAATTCCACATATGACTGAAAATATGATAGATCTTTCTCTGACTGACTTGTTTCACTCAGCAGAATACTCTCCAGTTTCATCCACGTTGCGGCAAATGGCCAGATTTCATTCTTTCTCAATGCCAAGTAGTACTCCATTGTATATATAAAACACATCTTCTTTATCCATTCATCAGTTCATGGACATTTGGGCTCTTTCCGTTACTTAGCTATTGTTGAAAGTGCTACTATAAACACTGGGGTACACGTGCCCCTATGAATCAGCACTCCTGAATCCTTTGGATAAATTCCTACTGGTGCTATTGTTGGGTCGTAGGGTAGCTCTATTTTTAATTTTCTAAGGAGCCTCTACACTCTTTTCCAGGGAGGCTGCACCAGTTTGCATTCCCACCAACAGTGCAAGAGAGTTTCCCTTTTTCCACATCCTTGCCAACATCTGTTGTTTCCTGGGTTGTTGATTTTAGCCACTCTGACCAGTGTGAGGCGGTGTCTCAGTGTGGTTTTCATTTGTATTTTCCTGATGATGAGTGATGTTGAGCATCTTTCTAATCTGTTTAACATTTGTTAAACACTGCAAATTGTATTTTCTGCAACATTCACTTGCCTCTTGCTCTTTTACTTCTGAGTTGGGACTGAATATGATTTTTGTCCTTGTGGTCATGATGCTGATCTACAAGTTTTAGTTTCCATCATGATATAATGAGAATTTTGATAATATTGAAACTTTGCCAATATTCTCTTTCAGCTTACATTTTGGCTCCTTTTCATCATATTTGAATTTTGATATCTCTGATTCTGAAATATTATAAAATAAATCTGAAATTAGAGATACACAAGAGCAGGTCATTTCATTTTTAAACCACTGCTGTATTGTTTTGAGCTTTGAAAGTGTTCTAATGAAATGACTCTGATGTCACATGCAGTGACTTTTTAACGAGTATTTTCACTTCTTTATCCATGTCACTAGGTCAGTGACAATATTGTGCCCTATTTCATCTAGAGGTGCTAGACTTTATCTGGATAGTATGTGAGGGTTATTTTTTTTAATGTTATTTAAAATTTTTTTAATGTTTATTTCTTTTTGAGAGAGAGAGACAGACAGACAAGAGTGCAAGCAGTGACAGGGGCAGAGAGAGAGGGAAACACAGAATCCAAAGCAGGCTCCAGGCTCTGAGCTGTCAGCACAGAACCCAATGCAGGAATTGAACCCATGAGCAGCGATATCATGACCTGAAGCAAAGTTGGATGCTCAACCGACTGAGCTACCCAGGCTCCTCTGTGAGGGATATTCTAAGTCATCGTCTAATATCTTGAGATGCACACAACAACGTTACCCCTGTCGGCTTGTGCCCTACAAACTCAGAAATTCTGGTAAATTCGTTTAAAAGAAAGGATTCTCCTCAAAAAATGAAAATATGTGGTACACGTATATTTGTGTATGTGGCATAACCAAGAACATTTTTGACAGGAGGAAACTTCAATTCTGATTGTGCATTAATGAGAGCAGAATCTTCTGTGTAAAACAGCACACAAATTAGTGTCTGACTACAGTTCAAACATTGTTTTCCTTTCACAAACCACATCGTTCGGGTGCTGCGTCCGTCATAGGACAAGCTTCCCTTCCACCATGCTTTAGATCATGACTCCAGATAGGATGGCTGCGTGGGCTGAAGGAGGACTTGGGGAAGTCATTCCTTCACGGGGATGGCTGGTCACAAGTCAACAGAAATGACTGGAAGCTGTGTAAACATATCCTTTCAAACCCAAACCCAGTGTGTCCCTAACTCAACTTCTTAGCCAAAAGACCAAAATGATTCACGATTATGCCAACATTACCCAACATAAGGTAAGAAGATGTAACAGATGACAAATCAGGGTGGAAAGGAATAGCATCTAAACGATTGCAGTTTAAGTATTTCCTATTTGCAAATTTGACAAAAATATGTGATAATATGGTACGTGACTAGGTCTTCTCTAAGGGGCCTGTAGGTGCGAGGTCCATTAACCTCACGGTACACTTCATTCTGGGGCAGATCTCTCTCTCTCTCTCTCTCTTTCCTTTTTTCCTCTTAAGTTCACTCCGCAATGGCCAGGGTGTGATTTCATCCTTTCAATGTGAGAGATGACCGTGGCTTATTTTGGGACAGGAACGCCATGGAATGATGGGACAATGGTCTAAACATGGCACATACTCGGCCCTTCCGTGGTTTTCAGGGCCATTGAGTTCCCATTTGTGAAGTGACTCTTAATTGTGCCTGTCAGCTCTTTCTAGCATTTTCTGTAGGAAGTAAGGTCCAATACTTCCACCATAGAGAGGCAGTGAAGCACAGTTAGGCTAAATAGGTTTTCCAAGTTTATATGGGCTTTGATGGCTGCAGTGTTTAGGAAATGCTTTGTTAAGTAGTTTTATTTAATGGAGGACTTCCCAGGGCCTTTGAGATGCTAATGTGAACATCAAAGTTGCTTCAAGAAGGGATTAGGGTATGCAGCAGTTCCTAAATTAATTTGATCAAGAATCTTTTTTCTTTTTTTAATCCACAGGATCTCTGGACCAAGTGGAAAAATTCAGTGCTGTATTTCCACTTTCCGTCAGCCATCACGAGGTGAGCGATTGAGTCTGGTGGTCCTGCTTGAGCCAACTAAAAGTGCACATAAAATAAGCCTGTAGTGTTCAATGACACTACAGTTTTCAGTAAAAACCTGTTCCTGATAAAAATCACAATTATTCATGAGTCTGTGAGGACAAACATTTATGTAGATTTCTAGGTAGATATAATTCAGAACAAGGTTTGAATAAATTCAAGAAACCTGGTATCAAAATGATCATCTTTTTTGATTCATCTCCATCGTGGATTATAGACCCTCACAGAAGTCTTAGACATTTGTCCCCGCTGTGCTCATGATGGCCCATAAAGGCTTGAAGCCAGGTATGAGGGTGATTTCCCTGGGAGGGGAGAGCTGAGTTGAGTCAACATATTTGGAAAAGCAAGGGGGGGGGGGGGGGTGACACGAAGTGTGATCAAGGAGAGAGGCATCCACTCCCGACAGTGTCAAGGTTAGAAATGAAGGTCATTAAGATGACCGTGCTGGTTACCAGTCACCCCGAGCTTTTAACTGGAGCCGGTCTGTTCTGCTGTGCTACCCTTCCTACCCCCAGCCCAGCTCCCTCCCCTCCCTTTGATCCCTTGCAGCCCTGCTTTGCCTTAAAACCACCTCTTATCTTCCTAACTGCAACCTCGGCCCTAAGTATTTTTATTCCAGTATATTCTCCTCCCTGCTGCCAGCAATACCACCCCCAATGCAAACACAATCATGCCCTGAACATCCACACCAGCTCTTTGGAGAAAAGCCAGGATGCTTGCAGAGTGGGAAGGGAAAAGGGAGGGGAGGTAAAAGTTGACCGAGGCTCTGAGGATCAGGGTGTGCACTGTGGGCCAGGTGCCTGGCGAAGGCAGACGTAAGCAGTGCTGTGGCACCGCAGCATAATCACGTGTGTGTCCCTGCGTCCTGGAACCTGCTAAATGTCTCATTTGGATTTCTTTAAACATCAAGATTTAAGACAAACTGTTATTAAGGAATGAAGCCAGTTTCCTTCCCATGTGCATCTGAGCCTCACTATCCTCAAACAGCCGCAGTTTGAGGGGCAGTATATGCTTGCTTGGGGCCCCACCAATCATAATTCCAATTTATTCCCCTGCCCCCAACTTTCCCAATGTCATTTTTTCCCCATGAAGAGTCTCTCCTTGCTTGGTCTGGCTGGAGCTTGACACAAGGCTTCCAAAGCTTTGCTTCTGCCATGGAAAGAAAGGGATGGGGAGAGAGACAGGTGGATAAAGAGGGAAACAAGGTACTAAATAATACCTATGCTCTATGCTCTGGTGAAGATTTCAACAAGGCTTCTAGCTAGAATTAAGAATATGGTGAGGAAGAATATAAATCGAAGGGGTACAGGCACCCTGAGGTTCATTGCAGTACTATCAACAAGAGCCACATGATAGAGAGAGCCCCGATGTCCATTGACTGATGAATGGAGAGATATATGGTGTGTGTGCGTGTGCACGTGTATGTGTGGAATATTACTCAGCCATCAAAAAGAGTGAAAGTTTGCCATTTACAATGACATGGATGGAGCTAGGGTGTATTATGCTAAGCTAAATAAGACAATCAGAGAAAGACAAATACCACATGATTTCACTCATATGTGGAATTTAAGAAACAAAACGGATGGATATATGGGAGGTGGGGGAAAGAGAGAGGGAAACGAATCATGAGAGACTCTTAATGATAGCACACTGAGGGTCAGTGGAAGGGTGTGGTTGGGGAGGGCTGGATGGGTGATGGGTACTAAGGAAGGTACTTATTGTGATGAGCACTGGGTGTTATTTTGTAAGTGACAAATCACTAAATTCTACTCCTGAAACCAATATTGCAATGTATGTTAACTAACTAGAATTCAAATAAAAATTTGAAAAGAACATAAAAAAGAGTAAGGAGAGAACTGAATGGAATTCCAGGATGAGGAATAATATCAGAGACCACCTTTCGAGACCAATGGTATGTGTTCAGATCCTGCACTCCTGAAGTTGCAGTTAGGACCGTGCGTATTGTGAAGCCCCCTTCCTGCCTGAGGCCGGCCGGGTTGTCCACTAGCAAACACAGTCAGGTCCTTCAAGTGATCGTGGCAGTGCTCACGTGACCGATTAGGAGACTAGAGCATTATAACCCAATTTTATTAAACCACCAATGAGAAAAATGTGTTGCTTCTAAAATGTGTTTTTCCTGCAAATTGTTGTTTTCCGTAGACTTGCCCAAAGAATTTCCAATCTAGAGGGCTGATGTCCAGGCTGGAGAATATTCACTGTGTTGGTTTTTCGCTGTAACGCATGAGTCCTCCATCAGGGGTCACAAGTATAGCAACTTACGGAGAGCCTTGTGTCCACTGGAGAAAGGGGCAGGGGTTAAGGTAGAAGAAAGTCAGGTTGTCTGTGGGTTGGGTTGTCAGTGACCGTATTGGTTGCATCTTTGATAACAACTGATTTTTAAGTGGTGTCATTATTTTATATAACACTCAAAACAGTGCTTCTCAATTAAACTATGGTACCATGTTCCTAACATCTTTAAAAAATTTTTTTCTAATGTTTATTTATTTTTGAGAGACAGGGCATGAGCAGGGGAGGTGTAGAGAGAGAGGGAGATACAGAATCTGAAGCAGGCTCCAGGGTCTGAGCTGGCAGCAGAGAGCCTGATGCAGGGCTTGAACTCATGGACCAGGAGATCATGACCTGAGCCAAAGGCAGAGGCTTAACCGCCTGAGCTACTCAGGTGCCCCCCCTGTTCCTAACATCTTAAAATGTTTGTTTTACATTCTCGAGAGACTATTTTAGGCTTAGACTTAGATTTTTCTTTTGTCATTTATCATCTCTGTGCATAAAGAAAATGAAGTAAAATAATTTGGTTGTTACTTCAGGAAGACCATTTCTCTAACAAAGATGTTTGCTCCCCTACTATTAGATTTATACTGTTGCTCAGTATCTATGCCTTCCAGCTTGTTCATGTTTTACTTAATGCTGAATAATCATACACATTGTATTTATTTTTGAGAGAGAGAGAGACAGAGTACAAGCAAGGGAGGGGCAGAGAGAGAGAGAGACAGAATCTGAAGTAGGCTTCAGGCTCTGAGCTGTCAGCACAGAGCCCAATGCTGGGCTCCCAAACCACGAAATTATGGCCTGAGCCAAAGTCGGATGCTTAACCGACTGAGCCAGCCAGGCGCCCCACGTACAAATTTTAAACGACTGTGAAAAACAAGCACAAATGGTGATTTGTGCTACCAGCAGTGCAAAAAGTTCAGCTAGAATGACAAGCAGATGAGGATCCATGATCATGTTTGCATCCATGCAGATAGTTACAACTTCCTCACAACAGGTGACAGTGAGTCTCTTTAATTGATTATGACATCAGTGAGAAAAGCCATCTCTGTTTCAGACATACTGAGTAATTGAGGGATAATGTGTGGGAGGCGAAATGGTCACCCAAGATGGCGACCGGGCAGAAGCCCCAAGCTCCTGAGCCGCCCTAGCTCCCATCCCCCTGCCGACCGCTATGCTCCTTCACGAGCTACTAACCCAAGAGAGGCTGCGCAGCATGCGTGGAGTCCGCGACAAAGCCTTTGGACCAATGGGATAAGGCCACGCCTCCCCTTAAGGGTATATATTGCACGGTGGGGGGGAGGAAGGAAGAGGAAGAAGGAAGAAAGAATAAAAGATGACGCTGCAACGAATCCCGGTGTCGCGTCCTTCCTTCCGGCCGGCGGGTGAGGGACTCCGACAATAATGCATCCAATTTTAGATGAAATGTGGTAGTGATAGAGGTATGGAGTGGCGAAGCCCTGTAAATATTTTCTAATCGCGTGGAATGAAGCTGACACGGCACATTTGACTTGAGGTGAATGGATCCCTAATTCTGAATGAACACTCACTCACAGCAGCTGCCCCGTGAGAGCCTTTTTAAGAAACAAATGGAAGGGCGCCTGGGTGGCTCAGTCGGTTAAGCCTCCGACTTTGGCTCAGGTCATGATCTCACATTCGTAGGTTCAACCCCCATGTCGGGCTCTGTGCTGACAGCTAGCTTGGAGCCTGGACCCTGCTTCTGATTCTGTGTCTCCCTGTCTCTCTGACCTTCCCCACTCATGTTCTGTCTCTCTCTGTTTTAATGTTTAAATAAAACATTAAAAAAATAAAAGAAACAAATGGATAACTAAGGTTGATTTTTCTCCCCCGAAGGAGAAGGCAGAATTATCATTGCTGCTTTTGATTTGTAACAGGACAAAACAGGCAAAAGAAACATCACCAGTGACCTCATACTTTCAATATGATTACTTTTATTTTTTATATTCCATCCTGATGTTTATATACGTACCTTCTTAGTTTTAATACTTGTAATTATAATAAAGAATGTAGCATTTTATACATTTCCCCCAAATATTATATCAAGCCAGTATAATTATCATTTTATGGCTGTGTAATATTCCATTGAATTATACACAATAATTTATTTAAAAATTCCTTACTGCTATACATTTAGATTGATTCTGGTACTTTGCAATTTTAGATGAAACTGCAAATAACATTATTGTGCAGTTGGTTTTTCCTTCTGTTGAGTTATTTCCTTAGGAAACATTCCTAGGAGTGGAATTTTTGGGTTGAAGGGAATGATGCATTTTTTAGCCATGGTATAAATTGCTATAAGAAAAGCTGTAATAAAATGTCAGTGGCAATTTCCCCTTGAGGCTTCTGTAGGGCAGAGGACTGTTTCAGCCACGTTAGAATGCCTGTCTCCTCCATTTTCTGGGATGTATATGTCATTGGAATCACGGCTTAAGAAGAGAGGGGAAAGCAGATGAAATGCATTGCTATGGCTGGGTCACCACAGGACTCCCCAACTTTCTTACAGCCGGGAAGCTGTAATTCAATTCTTGCCTCTGCTTTTCCAGCTTTCTTGGGCCTGTGCAACTGGATAGAGAGCTCTAATGGGTTCTGTGTTACGGCATCATTAGATAATACACAGAGCAAGATTCCTTTTGAACCTTTCAGAACTGGATAGGAAAAGGTAAACTTCCTTTAAGAAGGCTGGGGTGCAGTGGGGGCCTGGGTGGCTCAGGGGCTAAGCATCTGACTCTAGGTTTTGGCTCAGGTCATGATCTTGCAGTTCATGAGTTCAAGACCCACTTTGGCCCCTTATGGAGCCTGCTTGGGATTCTCTCTTCCTGTCTCTCTACCCCTCCCCCACTTGTACTCTCTCTCAAAATAAATAAATAAACTTTAAAAAAATCAAAAAAGAGGGCTGTGATGGTTACAATGAATTTACATGATTACTTTATGGAATTACTTTAATTCAGAGGGTCAAAATACTGAAGTTTATGGTATTAGATTCAAGATCATGTGTATAGTCCCAAGTTACAAAAGCAACAGCTACAACCACCAAATGTAGACTGCAGCTCAAAGTTAAAGGCGCATGAAGGTCATGTATGAATAGTACGGAGCAGACTTTAAGATGGAAACATGTCCTCACTGGGCTGTGACATTTTGGAATTTCTTCGTGACACTCTAGGTTATGTCTGGACTTCTATCATATTCTCCTCATGGCACTGAGAAAAGTCAGTGACTAAAGTGACTGGAACTTTGTAGTTATGTAGATATTCAGTGGTCTCCACACCAGAAATAATAATGATTTTCTTTTCTTATCCCAACCTCTGCTTAACATACCAGCATAATTAACAGAGAGAGAGAGATATACCAAGAGCTCCAACTTCAAGGACTTTTCTCTTGAGAGAGATTTAGTTGCTCTGTGAACCTTTATATGTACTTATTCTTAATCGTGAATGCATGAGCCCAGTGGCTGCTCTTTAAATTCTCCCTAAGGAGTCATCAGCTTGTAGCTCACCAAGTGACAAGTTTCCTGCTAGAATGAACTTCCCTGTTTTTTTTTTTTTTTTTTTTAGTAAAATGCTTCCTTAAGAAGTCTTGATTACAGAACTTGTTAGCCAGTTGTAAGCCCCTTCAAGTTTCTTGATTCTAGCCCCACACTGAGAAAATGCAGGAAGAGACACGTTCTCTGAAGTCCCTGACTTCTAGATACACAGCCCACGCAGAATCTCATCAGAAACACTCAGGTTTCCTGTGGTCATGTTGACAGTTTGGACTAAAGCATGATTATTCTATAACCCTGGGGAAAGGAAAGAATTGGTATGTCTGGGGAATAGATGTCTGATCTGTTTATACACAGAAACACTCCAGTTTTTAATAGTCTTGCCTGAAGTTGAGTTCAGCTGTTCTTCTCTGCCTCCCTCCCTCCCTTCTCTCCTCCCTTCCTTCCTTTCTTTCAGTAATGAGCAGCTCTCAAGCCCAACTAGGTTAAATCAATTCAGAAGGAGAACTAATCAGTGTCTGAAACAATGATGTTACATCCCATTGCCCAAGATAAACGATACCTCATGTCAAAGACTAGAAGGTTTTTCCACAGTTCATGGAGCAGTTGGTCTTTATGTCAAATTCAGTTTAAAAATAAGCTGTAATTTAAGAAAAGGCAAATTCTGAGAAAACCCTTAGCTAAAGGGCCGGTCATGGCAAAAGAGATAATTTGCCAATGTTTTGCATTAAGATTCAAGTCCTAAGAAAGAGGTGGGCCAAGGAAGGTTTCTTTTTGACTTGGAGGATCTTTCTTTTTCTGAAAACATAATGAATCATCCAATCCCAAATTCCGTCTGGGCTGAAATGAAGAGGAAAAAAGCATGTAAAGCCACCTCTCTATGAAAACTGTTTTTTCCCCAGAGAGAAATCGGCCCATCCTGAGTCAATAAGTCTACTTAGTAGTGGACTTGGGAGGGGGGCGGTTTGAGCTGCTTCATGAAATATCTGCTCTTTGCAGTCTTCTCTGTATTCGGAGCGGTTTTTCACATGTGGTTTTGTGTATCCTCTCGGTTGTCACTTTTACACGTCAGTTGTTTCCACATCGGGTAGCTCCTAACACACACGCGCACACATGCACACACACACTAACTTACCTGAAACCTCTGTCTTCATAGTTTCTTTTCAGAAATGTCTCTCATCTTTTTACTCTATCACTGCCTTATTTTTATTCCATTGATAAACTGATAATACATGACACTTAATTTGATGACCATAAGCATGTCTGGATGGCATACGCACATCAAGGAAAAAGTAAATCTTAAGTTTTGAGATGAAGTAAAGCATGAAAAAGCATGAAAAGATCATGTGTTCTAGATATTCTCTATCTAAGATTATTCACTCTCTGCATTAAGCCTACTTTTTGTCAAGCAATGTTTAAGAGAAAAGCAGTCTTGCATCAATTGTCTTTTCATCTTTGCCTCTTTCCTAGCATTAGGAAAGTATTCCGTTTTGTGACGTTTTTATTGCAGATTTCCCTTTCCACTACATAGGGTTTTGTGGGCACCCTTGATGATCTAATTATCAAAAATATGCCAACATGACTAGCATTGTTTGCTTCCAACTCGAATAGTGCTTATAGCTCAACGAGTGTTTGTTAGGTGAATTTTTAAAATTCTGAGTCTCAAATAATGGATATAGGAGTGAACTACAAGACTATATTCCTCCTGTAAGTTCACCCAGATTGTTAAATTGAAATCAGGATTCTGATCGTCCTTAAAATATCTAGGATTAAATTATCAACTTTAAGATAAAAGCTAATTATAAATATTTATTAGATAACAAAATATCACACATTAGCTGTCAAATTTTTATTTATTTTTTAAAATGTTTATTTATTTACTTTGAGAGAGACAGAGCTGACAGTGCAGAGCCCGATGCAGGGCTCAAACCCATGAACTGCGAGGTCATGACCTGATGCCGAAGTCAGATGCTAAACTGACTGAGCCACCCAGGCACCCCTTAGCTGTCAAATTTTTAATATAAAAAAATCAAAAATTCATATTCATTCACTACACCACTTGAAACATATATTGAGTATATCAATAGCTTTGATTATATATTTATAAATAGTACTTATAGATTTACATATTTGAAAACAAGGGGTCTTAAATATCACAGCAGATAATTTAATAACTTTATTGATGATGAGTTATAACTAAAATACCTTGAATGTTTACCATTTGTTGGGCATCACAGTAATCATGTGATCTGTGTTATCTCCTTCAGCCCTCACAACAACTCTCTGAAAAGGAGAAAGAGACCTGCAGGTTAAAATTAGTCATTTGAGGTCACAAACCAGAGTCATTTAATCACAAACCTGAGATCCAAGCCACAGGTCTCCTGTGACAATGAGCCAGGCTCTCTCCATCACACCACACTGTGTATAAACATCGTTAGCAGATTTTTGGTTATTTCTGCACAGCAGAGTCTGTGAAACTCCTTTCTATCCTTCACTGTCAACCTGGGGTCTAGCATAATTAAGTCTCTTTATTGAGACAAATAAGGCATCAAAAAAGCATAGGTAATTAAGTTTTTAAACAAAAACAACAACAAAAAATAGGTAAGAAAAGAAAAAAGAAATTAATGAAAGAGTGAACCCCATGACTGACATGGAGAGTGAGAACCTAGGATCAGTGCTTAAAGGAGGTTGTCACAAATGGTTATGAGTAAGTGGTTTGGGTTTAGTTTAATGGGATAGAATTTGTCTCCATTATATGTACATAGCTTTCTCTTTGTATAAACTAGCTAAATGTTAGTTGACACCATCAAGTCAGACTTTATACCTTTGGTTTAGTATTAGCCAAATTGGACTTCTTTCCATTTTATATGTCTACTGAGAAAAAAACAGGGATGTTCATAAAAATTAAGTGTAATGGCACAAGTTGACTATCCTTTCACTGGAAACCAAGTTATTCTTTTATGATAAGTTTGAATTGTGAGTTTTTCTGGCTGTGACTAGAGATGAGCATCAGTGCAGGTCTGTTCTCATCATCAGGTTCTTACCATTATATAGAAGTAAAGGATGAGCAGAGATGGATTAAAGTTTATTTTGGTTAGTACATGTGATTCATTTAAAATTTAAAAGTGCATAAATCATATTTGCAGGAGAAAATTAACAAAACTCATAGCTGATTTATAAAATCAGATGCTGTCATGAAAAACTATGTACGGTGAGTTACTTAACTATGTTTAGTTAATAAATTATGTTCAGTCTCTGGATCATGGTTAATAAGTATGCATCACATACTTTTTATTGCTAATTATATTTCTTATTAATTTAAGAGGTAAAATATTAAAAATGAATGCCTTTCTTGAAGTAGCCACTTGGAATAAAAGGCTCTGATTGATGGCTGTGAAGTTACTCATATATTAAGACATAGTTGATGTAAGAAAATGTAACAAACAGCGTATTCTTTCTTTTACCTTCTATGAGGTTAAGTAGCAAGATCAGAAAACAAAACAAAACAAAACTGAAAGCAGGATAAAAACTCAACTTTTTCCCTAACATATTCTTCATTCACCACCTTCATTTACTTGTTAAAAATATAATGTATTGGTGCTGGTGAGAGTGTCAAACAAGACAGGAAAAGTCCCAGCCCTCCAGCTAGTGTACAATTTATAAAGGAAAGTAGATTTGGGGTAAGTGATCATGAGTGTCATACAGGGTATTATGGGAACAACTCACAGGGGACAAAACCCAGCTGGTTGTGGGACAGAGAAGATCAAGGGAGGCTGAGTAAGTGCTGGCTAGATGTAGGGAGTGGTAGGTAGAATATTCCGGGCCTTTGTCAGCCCCTAAGTTGAGAAGCAATATTTGAGAAACCATTGCATTGTTATGTCATGTGACTGGAGCACAGAGCCTCAGGGGGAATGGTGGGAGAGTAGCAAGAGTTGAAGTCTGTAAGACAAGCAAGGTGGCTCTGTAGGGCATCCCATGAAGAATTGTCAGCAATCCCACTTCCTGGTATATATCCAAAGGAATTGAAATCTGCATTATCAAAGAAGAGATACCTTCACTCCCATGTTGATTGTAGCACTGTTGACCACAGCCAAGGCAGGGAAGCACCCACTTGCCCAGATGAATGGATAGAGAAAATGTAGTTTATACACAGAGTGGACTATTATTCAGCCTTGAAAAAAGAAATCCTCCTCTTTGCAACAACATGGATGGACCCGGAGGATGTTATGCTAAGTGAAAGAAACAAGACACAGAAATACAAATACAGCATGATTTCACTTGTATGTGGAATGTAAAATAGTCAAACACGTAGAAGCAGAGACTGAAATGATGGTTGCCAGGGATTGGGTTGGGGAAAATTCTGGTCAGAGCATATAAAACTTCTGTTTTGCCAAATAAGGAATTTCTGGAGATCTACTATATAATGTAGGCTTATGTTGAACAATTCTGTGTTGTATACTTATAAAATTCACTAAGAGGGTAGATCTTAAGTGATCTTATTATAAAAGAAAAAAACCTCCAAAACCAAAAACACACAGGGGGAGAACAGGTGGAAACTTTTGGAGGTGATATATAAGGATATGGCATTGATAACTATGATGGTTTCATGGCATATACTTATCTCCTAAGTCATTAAGTTGTATACATTAAATATCTACAGCTTCTTATGCATTAATTATAGCTCAGTAGGTTACAAAAAAGAATTACACACAAAAAATGTCTTCAGCTTTAACCTCTAACCCAACGGGAAGCAACTGAGGGATTCTCCAATGTTTGGGAGGTTTGAATAAGAGAAGAGGACAATCATTTCTTATCAGCTCCTTTCCAAAGTGGTCCAGAGTGGGAATCCATTTTGAAAGATGTGAATGGTCCGTGTTGAGGAAACCTTAAATAAGGAGTAAATAAGTAGTATTAAATATTTAAGACATAGTAAGCTTCTGTGTGAGATAGAACTCCTCCATTGGATTTACACCTAAGGTCACCTTATATTTGGTCTCTAAGAACATAAACAAAACAACATTCTACCCACGGAAGTAAGCATCTGGGATTGGACAGTATTGAGTATTAGTTCTGATTTGGAGCAGGTATCTATAGATAACCCAACCCTTGGCTTTCTTTGGTCTTTCAATATTCTTGCTTGAAAATGTGCTTCGAAAGCAGCCTTAAAATGTGTGTTTTCATCAATAACTTCAAATTTGGCTGTCCAAGCGTCTTCGCTTATATTTGTCCTTTGACATTAATTTGCTCATGTGGACAGACATATACAGGAGCTCATTGTTATTATCTTCTAAGGAACAGAAAGTCGAGGATTTATGAGTATGGCCCTGACCTCATCTATAGCAGAGGGCTATGGATGTTTCAATTCCCAGAACACACACTTTCGAAAATGACCTGTGAACAGAGCAAATACCTTCATTTTAAACCTTGCTTCACATTATATCCTGAAAAACATTTTAAAGCAATTTCTGATTAAAAAAGCGATGCCATTACTTTGGAAATTCTTTCAATCAATCCCCAAATATTTATCCAGCACCGTACTTAAGTCAGGCAGTTTACTTTTTAACCCTTAATCTCTGAGTTCCAGATATTAGATGTGTCAGGCATCTTCACTTTATTGGTCAAGTTTGGGATTAGAGAGGTAAGCTTGCCCTAGGACACAAAACTAATAAGTAGTGGAGATGTGATTTAAACAGGTCTGGCTGTTTCAAGAGAGTTGCTATTTTCACCGCCATGTGCTACCTGCCTCCCAAGGGCTTATTTAATATTTATTAAGTTACTTACATGGGCTAGGTATTTTGTGGATCACAAACCTGTGCCCACAGGTCATGAGAAAAGTGAGGGGGAGTTGTAAATTATTAAGACATGTGCTTTGAGGGAATAGTGTTCACTCTCCTGGAGCAGGGTTTATTGAAGTTCAGCTGGCTGAGCCAAGGACAGAGTCATGGGGTAGAGGGCTTCTTACCCTGCTTGAAAGGGAGTCTCCAGTAGAAGAGAGAGATCTTTATACTTGCTTATTTATCATTTGTCTCAACATAATTAAGCCTAAATGAGAAGGATTAATGAAAGTCCAGACTTCCTTCATTGATCGATGCTATGATTGATGGTAAACATAGAACAATAAATGTACACAATTAGTCCCAGGCATTTTATTTCTTTGAAAAGAAAGACTAGAACTTCTTTAATTTTATTTTGTGGAAGATTAGTGTTTTGTTAGATGTTAATAAGTACTCTACCAAAAGTTGCTGGTCCCACGGTGAAATACATGTAGGAAATTTTAGATGATACACTGTCAAGCTTGATGTTTATAATTGATTTTCTTAGAATCTTTAATGGGAATACTATAATCATGGATTCCCAGGCCCCCCAAACCCATTGAATGAGAATCTCTGGAGTGAAACTCAGGCATCGGTATTGTAAAAAAAATTTTTTTCAGGTGATTTTGGTATGCAGAAATGCTACTGTAATGGAACATTCTCCTAGTGTCTATGCTCAGGCTGGAGGCCGTTTGTTTTTCATATTCACAACTGTTTGTCAGAGTGGAGGAAAAATGATGATAAATGACACAGTGTAGGAAGGCTTTTGTAGTTTGTCATCGATTTGGTTCTTTATTCAATGAATGTCAATTTTGATCAGATAAACATCCTATGAATCACTGGTGATGGGAGAATAGATGGAATTTCAAGAGGGCCTGGAAATAACTGGAAAATAAGCCAAAGCTCACCCTGATTTCTGTCCACAACGCCTGTTTTTCAAGATGCAGCGGCCAGGGCCACCTCCCGAATCCCGGGCCCTTGGCTGCCATTCTCCTCTGTTGCCTGTGGTGTCCGCGCTGTAGCCCGGTGGAAGGCTGGTGTCCGAGTTTCACTTTTGATGCCTTTTCCTTTGATCCTGGCAGGCTTCAGGTCCTACTAAATGGGCTCTTGTTCTCTTTTAGTCTGTCAGTACATCTGGAATTTTGTGAAATGCGTTTCTCAAGGATCAGGGTTGGTCTCCCTTCTCAATGCCTTCCACGGAGCCAAGTGTCTCCCCGCAGGGATGAATCCCGGAGAGGAGACTCCCACGCCCGGGGCTTGCTCACCTGTCCAGCCACATGTCTCCGGACTGCTGCAGCCTCTGCCTCTGCTGCGCTCTCCTCCTCACGGTTCCCTGAGCACCACAGCTTCTCTTTGCCTTAGAGCTTTCGCACAGGTGGCTCTCTCCTCCTCGGGAGCACGTCCTTTGTGTTTTCTGGCTAGTTCCTATCTAAAACATCTTTCACAACTCGGCCCAGAGACTACCTTTCCTGACAATGCCCTCCTCCCTCAGCTACTCATCTGGGTGAGGGACCCCTCAGTTGTGCCACAGATCACACCCACCACATGGTGCCACAGTGGTAACGTACCCATATTTCTGCCCCGCCGGGTCGTAGATTTCTTGAGGGCAGACCTGGGTTTCTTTTTCCAGTTCTCACTCTAACGCCTGGCTTATCAAACATGCTTAACTCAAGTTCATGAGTAAATGAAAACACTCTCACCTCTGCTCTTCCACACCCTGGACACGCCCATCACATGTTTCCAGCTTCATGTCCTTTGGAACACTTTCTCTTCTTTTTTAGAGCACAATCTCCATTTATAAATGGTGGCTCCAATGGCACCTCCTCAGTGTTGACATCGTATTGATTTCTACTTGCTACTTTATTTTTACTTTGTAATCTGCATTTCATAGAAATATCCTGTGAGTTTTGTAGTCCCAAATGGCACACTTTTCAAGATGACCTGTATCCTTTCACTTCCAACTTTAACTAGATATTGAATGACTGTACCATTCTGATGCTATGACTTGGGTCTCTGCTTCAGCCTTATTCTGTTCATCTTATGAACACTGTCCCTCACTGCGCCCTCATCTATGGTTCCAGAAATGAACTTTCTGCTTGCAGATGTCTGCATTCATTCTTTAGTTTAACTATTTAATCTCCTCATTTACTATGTATTACTCAGCACCTTGTCTAGGTGCTGGGAATACAGCAGTAAACAAAATATCCAAATATTCCCACCCTCGTGGGTGGAGGCAGAAAATAAACATCATAAACAAGTAACATATATAGTGTCATATGCAATGCAGACATTGGAGAAAATTAATGTGCTGGGAGGGGGACAGTGAATGTTGAGGGAATTGCAGTTGAAAATAGGAAGACTCAGTGATAATGTGGACTTTGAGCAGCATCCAGAGGGCATGAGCCCTGGGGATATCAGGGGGAGAAAGTTCCAGAAAGAGGGACTAGCAGGTGCCAGCACCCTGGAAAGAGTATGCTGTGTTGGAGGAACAGTAAGGATATCAATGGAAGAGTCATGGGAGGGGGGCAGCCAGAGAGGCGATGAGGGAGGAGAGAGACTATAGTGTCTGGAAGTCATAAAGGGAACTTCGCCTACTTATCAGAACCTTTATTGGGCAGCCACGGTAGACCCAATTCCATTTTCAGTGCTTCGGAGAATACAAAGATGAATCAGGCTCAGACTGTCGTCAGTGAGTCCAGACTATATAGTATGGGTGCGGCCCTAATATGGGTGAGAAACTTCTCATATCCCAAGTACTGAAGCTAGGTGCTGACTCTCCTAAACTGTTGGTGCTGGTATAAATTGATACATGATTTTCAGCCTGGCAACATGTATACAAAACTCAAATATGTATTCTCTTTGACCCAGCGATTCTACATCTAGGTTTTTGTCCTAAGTAAATAAAGAAGTATGCAAAGATATATAAGCGAGAATATTTATAATGCATTGTTTATAACAGTGGGAAATTAAATATTCAGCAGTGAGCTTAGGTAAATGAATAGTGATATAGGCAGCTGAGAACATACTTTGCATTTATTCAAAAGGATGATGTAAGTATTGATACAGACAGATGATCATGATTTAGAGTTAAGTGGAAGAAAGTTATAAAATGGCAAGCAAAGGATGAATCCATCTTTATAGTGTATTAAAAGTCTGTGATTTATGTATTATGAAAATCTTGATGAGCATGAACCAAGGTTTTAACAATGCTCATATCTGCAAAGTGGAACTTGAGGTGATTTTCCTTTCTTCATTATATCTCTCTCTTTGGTCTGATTAAATAAATGGGAAAGCATTTCTGTGGCAATCTGAAAATGATTAATTCCAGTTTTAAAACTTTTTTTTAACATTTATTTATTTTTGAGAGAGAGATGCAGAGCGTGAGTGGGGGAGGGTCAGAGAGAGAGGGAGACACAGAATCAGAAGCAGGCTCCAGGCTCTGAGCTGTCAGCACAGAGCCTGACATGGGGCTCGAACTCACAAACTGTGAGATCATGACCTGGGCTGAAATCAGCCACTTAACTGCCTGAGCCACCCAGGCGCCCCAAATAATTCTAGTTTTTAAAAAGGGGAAGAAAAAGCTAAATGCTTGGGCCACCACATACCCTGTGGCCAGCCTTTTCACCTAATTCCAACTGTCGCATGAGGTGGGTTTCTAGGTCCCTACATCCTTTACATTTATTATAAATGTACTTTTTTTTTTGTCTGCCCAAGTAGGGTAGATCTAAGCTGTTTTGTTATTATCATGTGCTTAGGCAGCAAATGCTGTCAAAAGCACTCAGTATAATAACAAAACGGCTTAGATCTACCCTACTTGGGCAGACAAGTAGATCTAAGTACACATCCTCTTGACTCTCCCTTCTTTCCACCTCTTCCTAAATTTCTTTTGACATCTGTTTCTCCCAAGTAGAGGTGAGAACTGGAAATACCACACAATGGAAGCCATATTTATCGGTGGGACTTGCTAACTCATGAATGTGCCTTATACATGCTGGGCCCTGTTTGCGACTCTGTGGTCCCTGGGTCCCCAAGGACACTTATTCCTCATGGTTCTTACTCCTTGAATATTCCTGGTGCCTATTCAAGACTTGAAGACTTTTAAAAATGGGTTTGTCCTGCCCCTTGCCTGGCCCCTATATAGTCCAGACTCAGCCAAGCAGAAAAAAATTAATAGTGTTCTGAGAGGACTGAACAAAAGCTATAGTTTCCCACCAATCCCCTTGGGGAGCTAGAGATGCCGAGGCTGTGGCTGGGAGGCATTAATTCCGCTTGCTTTGACTTTGCCAACTGTGTTTTATTTCTTTTTTCTCACTCACTGGGCACTTCATTGTAGCGTTTTGTATAGAAAGGAAATATTCAGCATGTATTGCAGTTTTCCTCATGTGCTTAGGCAGCGAATGCTGTCAAAAGCACTCAGTATAATAACAAAACGGCTCTCATCAATGACATTTTTTTTTATTATGGATTTCCTAGCTCTCTGATAGGCTGCGCCTTTGATTTAGGATTTCAAAAAGAATTTAATCATGAAAGAAAGCTCTGTGTGCCGGGTGAATCCTCTTGGAAGCAATTGCCTTTTATATCTCCAGGTTCTTAATCGTTCCTCCCGTCTGCTCTGCTGTTTTATTCTCTTTTATGTTTGGATCAACATGTAAATAGCCAAGGATGATGGCCTATTTTACTTAAGGCAAATGTAATGGGAAGGTAGAAATGAAATCTAGGCTCAATGGGAGAAGGAGAGACCATGGCATTTTGGGAACAAGAGATATAGGATGTGGATCCATCCTATCAAAGGATGACTTTCCATGCCTAAATTTTTGCATCAGAAATACGGGACTATACCGTATTAACTGTCCCTAAAGCGAGTTGTAGAGACCCGTAGTGTCATGAAGTGTTCTAAGATAGTGTTCCAAGGTCAGATATGTTTGGGAAGTTCTATGTACTATACACTGTCCTCAATGGTTTTGAATGTACACTAGCTCGGAGAAGATTTTCCTTAAAGTTTTATTTTGTTGAATACAGACTTTTTCTAACTTATTTGCCTACTGAACTCTTTTAGAAGATCCACTTATTATGCCCCAAGTTTTATGTTCTTTTTCTCCTTTTGGGAAATTAGAAAGATTAATTAACTCTATAAGTTAGATTACAATATATATGTACTGAAATTCAAAGTTAGGATAAAAAAGTATAGATTTAGGGGTCTTCTACTTGATATCTAATTTCATGACTCTTTAACAACATACAAAAAGCAAATGTGACAAAGTGTTAACAATTATTAGTTCTGAAAAGAGATTATAGGTTATGCTCCTTTTAACTCTGTGTTCAATTTCTGAGAAAGTCAAGGCACATGGAAAATGTAGATGTTAACTGTATAGTCATCTGTTCATTTACTCCAGAAATATTTTTTGGGTACTTAAAATATACCATCCATGAGTCTCGGCACTTGTGATATACCAGTAAATAAATAGATAAAGACCTCTGTCCTTGAGATGCCAGACTAAGATTTAATTCAATAAATATTTATGAATTATTGAGGCTTGCTTCTAATAATGTCTGAGTAGGCTCCTATCTGACTGACCCTTCTGCAGATAACAAGTATAAACTCTAGATAAAACCAAAAGAAAACAAACAAGCAAAACCAATGGCCATAAAATGCTTGAGAACAACCAAATCCAGGTAATTTCTGTAGAGGAATCAACACTTTGACAAAGTGGAAGGCGTTGGCTGAGTTCCCATTTTCATGCCTCATGAACTGAGTGAAGGCTCAGTTTGCCCTTTCCACATGGCATGTGAAAATTGTGATAGAAAATCTGAAGTCTTCTTGGTTTATGGAATCAGAGGACAAAGTTCTGGATAACACAGCCTCTGGAAAGTGATGGAACCAGAGAGAAAGAGCCTAAAGGTTTGTCTGTACACACATTCCAACCATTTGACTGACTCCTGAAATGAGATTGTTTGGAGCAGATTCCAAGCATTCTAGTTAAAGATTAGATCGAAACTGTCAGCCATGAAAGAGTTTGAAGTTCAAGGCCTCTCATGCTAATTGTCTGCTAACATAAACACTCTTAACAACAAAACTCTCTTTAGAGGAATAAAGCAGAATCTAGCAATCCAATCTAAGATTATTTAACATACAAGAATCAGGAAAGGCCAACCCCAAGATGAACCAGATGTTGGCATTAACAGGCAAGGATTCTGAAGCAGCTATTAGAATGTTGCTCCAGGTCATGAAGAAAAATATACTCATCATGTTTTTTTTTTAAAGTAAATCTTAGCAAAGAAGTAAAAAGAATAGCAAAGAATGAGTGGAAATTCTACAGTTGAGGAATTGAATATTTGAAATTTTAAAAATTCATCGGCCAGCTTAAGTAAAAGGAAGAGATGACATGGGAGTCTGTGAACTTGAAGATCAATAGAAATTAATGAATTTGAAGACTAGGGAAAAATATTTAAAGAAAGAAAAGGAGGGGCAACTGGGTGACTCAGTCAGTTAAGCATCTGACCCTTGATTTTGGCTCAGGTCATGATCCTGTGGTTCATGAGATCAAGCCCAGAGTTGACTACCAGCGCAAAGTCTACTTGGGGTTTTCTCTCTCCCACTGTCCCTCCCCTGCTCGCTCTCTCTCTCTCTCTCTCTCTCTCTCTCTTTATTTCAAATAAAAAGAGGAAGAACTGGTCCTCAGAAAAACATATGGCAAAATATGAAAACATTTAGCATAACTCAAATTCCAGGAGAAGAGAGGGGGAATGGGGCAGAAATAACAGCTAATTTTTTCTTTCCTTTATTGAAAGACATTTACAAACTTGAGGAGCTTAAAAAAACTTAAGCAGGATATATACATAGAAGACATGCCTAGGCAAAACATAAACTGTGAAAACCAAAGATTAGGAGAAAATCTTGAATGTAGCTGGAGAAAATCAACATTGTAAAAAAGGGAATGACAATTCAAGTCATTACTGATCTCTTGTTAGAAAGAAATGGAGGCTAGACTACAATTAGAACAAAATCTTTAACGAGCTTTAAATGGCAAACTGTTAACCCAGAATTCTCTATCCAGAAAAAATATCTTTCAAGAATGAATGCAAAATGAAGACAGTTTTAGGTAAAACCAAGAAACTCTGTTACCAATGGACCTGAACTAGAAGTAGTGTTGAAAGAGGTTCTTCAATCTGAGAGGAAAAGGATAGCAAATAGAAATGATCAGTTTCAAGGGTTACCATAAAAATAGAGTAACCAAGACAGCATGGTATTGGGGAAGGAAGAGACACATACATCAATGTGACAGAATAGAGAGCTCAGAAATACAGCCACAAATATAGTCAACTGATTTTTGGCAAAGACGTAAACACAAAACAGTAGAGAAACCTATAAGTTACCCAAATATGTATATTTGTCAAAACTCAACAAATATACACTTAAGATTTATGCATTTCATTGTATGTTCATCTTAAAAGGGAAAAAACACAAAATAATGAACTTTAGTGAATGATATGTATATTGACAGATTTAGGGCAGGATGTAACACTCTTCGGTTTACTTAGAAATACATTAAAAACAAGATGCGTTGATGCATGGATAGAGGAAGGAACAAAAATGTGACAAAGCAGATTAGTAAAATAGTCATCATCGATTTCAAGTGGTAGTGATACAGGTGCTAATAGTATTACTTTTCTCTGTATGTTTCAAATGCTTTGTGATACATATTGTAAAAGATTTTATGGACTGCCCACTGTGGACTTGTATTTCTAACCGTGGTCCCCCAAATCAGGAAAAAGTAGTTCTTTATTCTCAAGGATCTCCAAGTCTAGTGAGAGAAGCAAACATATAAACCACAAAAATACTGTGCTATAAATTCAGTAGAGATGAAAATAAACTATTACAGCAACACAGAGGAAGGAACCCATAATCCAAACCTGCGGAAGTTGGAGGTGGTGAGGGAAGGTGCCTGATATTAGGTGAATCCTACGGGAAGAACAGTTTGCCACATAATGTGGGGAAAGAGGGAGAAAGGGAGGATTGTCTCCAGGTAAAGGAGGCATCATGGGCAGAGATAAAGAGGAAAGACAGCCTGAGGTGTGTACACACCTGCATTTTGGTGTGACTGAAGTTCAGTTTACAAGAAGACTCTGGTGGGATGCTAGGTATAATCGAAGGTCAGGCATTGCGGTTCGGGCTTGTTTGTGCGGGAGGTATAGAATGGTTTTAACTAAGGAAATATCATGAATACATTTGAATTTTCAACAGTCTGCCAGAGGGCAGCTATGAAAGATAGAATCGAAGTATTGCATCCAGAGAAGTAGTTGGGCAGGTGCAATAATGAGACTTGATGAGATGGAAAGGGGGGCTCTGCTTAAGACATAGGGAGAAGCAAGGTCAGATATGAGCTTAAGGTGTCCATGTAACTGATCATCTATAACGGGTGATTTGAAAATGAAAGTTGGCATTGGATAGCTATGCCAGGGGCAAGGGCCCTTAGCTGAAGCAGTCCAGGGCAAATGGAGCATATTGCCGTGTGAGAGATGAAGGGGCATGATTTGGAGGCAGGAGCCTCACACAGCTCCTGACAGAGATGGGAACAGGTTTAAAAGTAAAGATGATGAGGGGCGCCTGGGTGGCTCCGTCAGTTGAGAGTCTGACTTCGGTTCAGGTCATGATCTCGCGGTTTGTGGGTTTGAGCCCCTCATCTGACAGCTCAGAGCCGGCTTCTGATTCTCTCTCTCTGCCCCTCCCTCACTTGTGCTCTGTTTCTTTCTCTCAAAAATAAATAAACATTAAACATTTTTTAAAAGTGGAGATGATGACGTACAAAGAAGTTTGCGGTTTGTTGGTTTCTGCTCCTTGGAATTTACAATCTAGAGAAAACCCAACCTTTTGTGGCTACAGGAGTGAAGCACAGAAGTGTCATCCCGCTGGGTCATAAAGAACAAAGGATTTAGATCCCCAGAAAGCCACAAGGAGATGGAAAGCCAAACGTGAGCTCTGTGCCTCGATCTCAGAAAACATTTTTTAAAGGAACTGATTTTTGAATTCCTAAATATTTCTAAAATGGAAACAAGTACCCATTATTACAATCTTAGGGGCCCACGTGAGAAATAGACACGAAAGACAGATGTATGAGATCCATGTATCTATTTCTAATTCTATTACTATCGTTACTAGATCGGATGACAGCAGGTGACTTGGACCTGCAACCACAAGTGTGCCTTCTAAAACCTGCTCCCTGGTTGGATCTTGGAGGGAGGAGTGTTTAAGATAGTCCACATGATATGTTTGTTATCCTAAGTACTCTATAACTTCTGGATGGATCTCCTATCCAGACAGACAATTATCCATCCAGAAAAGGAGTCACTTCTCATCTGAATCAGGCCCCAAGAGAGGGCCAAAGAAATAAAGACAACATATGACACTTGACTTTTAGGTCATTATCTTGCTCATATCCCAAAAGTAAATCAACTGATGTCAGAATCTGTCTACATGCGCCTGTTGGATATCTCACTCCCCTTCCAATGTTGGGGAGTCCAATGTTGGGGGGTTAATAAAACATGGGGAGAAGAGAGAAGTTTTACTGGCATGCCTTCCCTCCCTGGAGTGAGAGCTATTTCATGGATACATTGAGGCAGGGAGTAGAGTCTTCTAAGAACTTTTATATCTCTACCATAACTCAGGTCCAGTGTTGTCTACTTCAAAGAGACATTAAATATGTCCTTCATAGAATGCTCCTCTATGATCGTCTGCTTGCAAGCCTCTCTTTTGTCTTCACTCACTATGTTGCTAGGCACTGACATCTTCACATTTGTAGATTTACACTCAGTTACAAATTCTTTAAGCTGTAATTTCATTTTGCTTCCGTTTCCATCTGATTGATTTCATTTGAACAAGATACACCTTTGATCACTGTCTTCATGATTAATTCTGTCCTACCAAGTCTCAGTGATATTTATGAGGTAAAATTGATCTTCTTCGCTGAACCTCCAATTCACCTTGACTTTTTACCCCAACCTATATTAAATGTATCAGTATGTCTACTGAAATGTATGTAGATTCTTGTACGTTCCTCTGTGTTCTCCTTTGAATTACCAGGCACCTCATCCACCATTAATCTTTTTTTTGTTTTGTTTTAATGTCAGAAGTGATGTTGACTGTCTTTATATTTTCCCCATTTTAACTGAGAATATTTCATCTTTCCTTCAAATTGCAAGTGAAAGTCTCCTAAATCAGAATTGCAAATTATTTTCTTCCCCGTCATCATGATATACATTTTGCCAGAGACATTCTATAAGCTCTAGGTCGAACTCAAGGTTGTGTGCTATACCACTCCCTCTTTCCACAGTCAGGGAAGAGGGGTGTGTGTATGCTTACATGTCTGCATGTGTGTGTGTATATATATAATCTTCACTATAGAATTAGTGACTTTTAGTGGGTACAGGAAAATCTCCCTCTCAAGCTTGGATGACATCATTAGAGCCTCTTTTCTCCTTATTTTTTCTTCCTTGCAAAACGAGCTGGGAATACTTCTCTTTGGAAGGAGTTCTTGATCATGGAAGACCTAGAAGAGCTAGACAGAAGACAGAAGAGGACAGGGTGCCTTTGTGGCTCAGTCGGTTAAGCATCTGACTCTCGATTTCAGCTCAGGTCATGATCTCGTGATTTGTGAGTTCAAGCCCTGCCTTGGGCTCTGTGCAGACAGCATGGAGCCTTTTTGGGATATTTCCTCTCCCTCTATCCCCACCCCTGCCCAACTCATTCTCTTTGTCTCTCTCTGTCTCTGTCTCTCTAAATAAATAAACAAACAGAAGAGGAAGCCTGGCAAGGACAGCTTAGCTATGTTTGGCTCTGGAAATCTGGCTAGTGAGTTTTCTTTGTCAATGCTGTCACTAGGAGAGTAGTAAGATCTAGAAAACCCTTCAGCTTCATTTTAGTTAGAGCCCAAACCTAAAAGGAAGAATAATGCCCACAGATCATCCAGACCAGGGTGAAGGAAAAAATTGCAAACCTATCCTTATATTTACATACAAGAGCTTCTGGTCCATTCTTAAGGAAGAAACAGTAATAGAGAAACAGTTTCATCCAACTTGTTTTTTCAAGAGGAGAGTGAGATGAATTCAGCTGGTGAGATCAGGGAGCCCTTGGAAGCCTTTGAGTCTTACTGATGGGGGTGTGGCCACTGCACTGTGACTCAGGTGACATGAGACATCTCTCTCCTCTATGCGGCCTTCAGGTTGGCAGGGATTTGTATATCTCTGCTCCTAATGTCGGCATCTTCAAGACCATAACTGCACAGGTACCTCAGGGTTGCATACTTAACCAAACTCTAGGTTTGGGAAGTGGTAAAGGAAACTGTGCAGTGGCCTCTGATCCTGATTTATTGTCCACGAGGCTGATAGTTTGATGCTTATGTGGCTAGTTAATTGTGTTTGTACCCCAGAGGGGACAAGGGAAAAGTGGTAATCTGGATACTGAACCTTGTGTCTAGATAGCAAGGTAAGAGTGAGCACTTCCTATTCCAAAGTGGTCTTGATAGAAAAGGAGAGCTTTTGGAACGCAATACCTGCTATGCCAGCCTGTTCTATTGACGTAACTTAGTATGTCATTTGACGTATTGACATCAATTGACGTAACTCAAGCTGAGTCAGCTCTCTGCTAAGCTACCGAAAGTGACATGGGATGAACCTCCAGCACTGGACCCTGTGAGCACTACTATTTATGTCACACGAATCTACAGGAGTAGATAGGAGTCACAACAAAATTTCTAGAAAGATCCGTGTGAAGTCACAGCCTCCAATTCATCTTCTCAGTCAACTCTGGTAAACCAACTATCCCTGTCAGGCCTTTGAAACTGTTTCTGTCAAGATTATTAGTTTTCATGCTGCAAAATCCAAAGATCGCTTCTCTGTAGCCTCCGGATTCAGTCACTGTGCCGTGTATGCGTAGCTGGCTGCTTTGTCTTTCTTAAGACACTGTCTTCTCTTGGCTTCTATGACACTGCATTTTCTGCATTTTTGTTCTGCTCCATTGGCCACTCTTTCCTAGTGGTGTGTGTTGGCTCCTTGCGTGCATCACCTAAATGTCAGAATGCCACACAGCTGGGTGTTGGGCACAATGCTTTTCTCTCTTTGCTCTTTCTCCATCACTAATCTCATTAAGTGCTTTGGTTTAATCGACATTTATACTCAATGATTCCAAAATTGCAATGGCAGCTCTGCTATCTTCCTTCAGAATTCGAGTCTTATATGCAATTGCTTTTTTTTATGTTTCTATTTGGATGTTTGCTCATTATCTCACATTTGGTATTTACAAGGCAGAAGTACACCTGCATTTCCCCTGATTTTCATTATCTCAGTGGTGTGGCCTTATCCTTCCAAGTTAGAACCCACCTCATTCTTCATTTCTCTTTCTCACAAGCTTCGCTCCTGAGCCATAAGCAAAACAGAGCCCAAAGCAAACAGCTTCTGTCCATCTCTGCCAGTCCAAATCATTCTCTCTGCTGGGCTCCTCCAAATTCTCCTCTTTCTTTGTCACAGGGAAATAGCCAGGGTGCCTTGTTCAGGGGTGGGGGGTGTTAAATGGGTGACAGGCATTAAGGAGGGCACTTTTCAGCATGAGCACTGGGTGTCTTACATAAGAGATGAATCACTGGGTTCCACTCCGGAAGCCAAGACTACACTGTATGTTAACTAACATGAAAATAAATTAAAAAAAAAAAAAAAGGTAAACCAGGTTATGAGTCTGCAGAGAACCTTTCACGATTTCTTGGCACACTGAGAGAAAACCCACAGTTCTTACGTCATTTGGCCCCACCCAGACTCTCCAAACTCACCCTCTCTTTGCTCCAGCCTTGTTCTGGTTGTAGCACTTACTGTAGAAGCCATTTCTTCTGTCTAAAATGTTCTTCCCCCCAAGGTCTTCGCACGACCAGCTCCGTTTAATGCCTCAGCTCCTAAGTTAGCTTCTCTGTTCTCTCCTTATGAACTGAACCATTTATCACTTCCTTCACCACCCAGAGGTGCTGGCAATGACACCGTTGTCCTTATTTTCCTCATAACTCTCACATGATTATAGGGGAGTCTGTTTATGTGGTTATTGTGTGGCTCCCATTAGAAAGTGGGCTCCCGGAAGTTTCCCTCTGTATCACCGAGCGCAGTGCTCAGCCAAGAGTTGCCTCTCAATAAACACTTGTTAAAAAATGGCTGGCGGGTGCACCCCAAATGGCTTCTTCTCTTTCTTAAACATTTGTACCAGGAACATTGTTTCACAAGCAGTTGGATCTCTGCTCAGTGAGTCACCGACTCCCACAATGCATCCCTTCCTTCCTGTGGCAGTTGATTGGTTTCTGGATCTTTCCAGGCCACTCCAGGCTGATCTTTTCAGGATCAGGCTACTGGATCCTGAGAACAGGGCTGTCTCTTCCCAAGAGAGCCGCTCTAGACTGTTCTTATTTTTTGTGAAGCCACAGTCTTCTACCAACTTCCTTTTGATTCCCTTGTACTTTTTCAGAGTGTTTTCCTTTTGGACTTTCTTTGATCATGATGCACATGTACATATGACAAAGAGTCTGTGAACTCTCGCCTCCAAATGGGCCAGTTCTGGTTCACACTGGGGTCTCAGCATAATTATTAATGAAATTAACAAAATATTTATTAACATAATTATTAACTCCCTTTATTCTCAAATTGTCTCAGTTTGGACATTATGTGGTTGCCCTTCATGATAAGTCCGTGTGCAGTTATTCCTGTGCTTTGGTCATGAGCCTCTGTTCCCCCAGCTTTTATCCCTCCTGGTGAGGGGTCTCAGGTGGCATTCCATTCTCTGTCGGTCCCCAGGGAGCCCTCATTATGAACTGTCACATCTGGCCAAGGGACTCCAGTGCGGGCTTGGCGGCCATGGCCTTCTCATGCCAGGGCAGAGATGAATTAGGTGAGATGAATTAGCAATGAACAGTTCGCCTCCCCAGAGCTGCTGAGCTGGGCTTTGCACCGGGAATCGCCCACCTCAGGGCGATGAGTTATCAGCCAAGAGTTCACAGCCTTCAATATTCGAAAAGTTCTCATCTCTTCCTCTTCCTCGTCAGCCAAATGGATTCCTCGCTGTTCGTGAACAGGCCTGCTAGTCAAGAAGGAAATGGAATGTCTTCCTCTTTTTCTTTCATTCTTTCCTTTTTTATCTTTTTTGTTGTTGTTAGCCTACATGTGTCTCACTGGCATAACCTTCATGAATCAGCAAATATTTTTACTTATGGATTATATCGGGTGTAGCAGCATCTTTTGATAGCCACAATTTCCTAGCCATTGATTTGTAATACCTAAAATGCTATGATATACTCCTCTTAAATAGTCTAGTAATTCAGGTTTCTACCACAGAACTGTATTAGTCTTCACCCAAATTAGTTTTAATTTACCTCATTTCACACGGGGATCCTACAACCTGCCTGATGCTTCACTGCTGCAGCTGTGATTTGACACTGTTTGCCTCAATACTATATTTTGAGCTATTCTGATATAACTTTGATAACAATTTCTGCCTGTGGCATGCACCAATATATCTTTGTCATCATGTAGCCTATTTAATAGAGTATCTGTTCATTTTGGGGGGCCTTTATTAGTCTCTGAAAATTTTTATCAATTCTGGCTTGGGTGCTTTAACAGACACATATTAAATTCTATTCATCTGTGTTTAAATAAGTAAGTTGTAAGGTGCAAAGGTCTTTATTATGTGACTCGCTTCACAAACTAACTCAACACTGAATGTGTAAGACGGTAACCTTTAGTTTGGCTCATGATCCAGTGGATTGGTAGCCTGGCGTGAGTTCAGCGGGGAGGTTCCTGTGCTGATCGTGGCCGGGCTCACTGAGGTAAATGCGGTGACCCGAGTCGGTTCTGAATCCGAGGCATGGTTTGCTGTTGGCTGGAGTGACGGGGAAATGGGCCACGTGTCTTTCGTCACCAGCAGTCTCCTCTGGTCTTGTTCGCGTGGTTGAAAGGGTTCCAAGAACATCAAAAGGGCATGCCCAATGCACAAGCGATTCTCAAGCCTCTACTTACATCATATTAACTAATGTCTAATTGACCAAAGGAAGACATAGTGCTAAGATCAGACTCAGCTTGAGAGCACACACGGAAGGGCATGGATACAGAGAGCAGAATTAGTGTGGATGTTTTTGGGGTTTTTTTTGTAAATAATTTATCAAAAGGTTATATACCAAGATATTGCCATAATTATACTTTATAATTGAATTCAGTTTTTTTTTTTTTTTTTAGTTTGTCATGAAACCAAAGGAGGTTTAGTTACAAAAGTGTGACAGGAACTTGATTGTAAAATTTTTCTTAGTTATCTTCTGATGTAATTCTAGAGGTCAAATTACAGTGAGAATTTGTTTTAGTGGATTTGTTTGGTAAATTTGTTTTAGTAAATTTTATGGACGGAATTGTGTCTTCCCAAACTCTTTGGTGAAGTCCTAATTTCCAGTATCTGAAAACAAGTTCCCAGCACCAGTATTTGTAAAGAGGGCCTTCACAGAGGTAATTAAGGTAAAATGAGGTCATATGGGTGGTCTGTAATCCATTATAACTGGTGTCCTTTACAAAAAGGGAGAGATTAGGACACAGACATGAGTGGGCATAGAGGACAGGCCGCGTGACAGTTCTGGGTGGTTACCATCTGCATGCCAGGGAGAGAAGAGGCCAATGTGCCAACACATTGATCTCGGACTTTCCAGCCAGCAATTCAAGAAAATAAATATGCTATTGAAGCTACCCACTTTGTTATGGGAGCCTTCGGAAGCTACTACGGTAAATATATTTAAATAAGTCCATTAAATTATTTGTCACTTAGTGCACCCAGTATTTAAAGAAATGCTTATTCTCTACCCAGCATTGTATTAAGATATTAAGAGTGATGCTGAAGAAAAATACATTTCATCCATTCTTTCGAGAATCATTATTGAGTTCAGACTTCGTTGAAGGGAAGTATTTTAGCATTTTTGTGATTCATGCACAAATTATTATTTACTTACTTGTATTGTACCCAAAGAGATTATCTTTGACTTAAAGTTGATTAACAGTTGCACCTGGTATGAGCTAGACTAGAAAGGGAAGGGTGCCAGGCATCGTGTTGTGAAAGGAAGGCAACATCCAGGGTGGCTGACGGGAGTGATCATGGCCAATGACAAGGGGGACGAAGAGCCACTCTGTGGAGTTCTGGAAGTAGGATGTGCAAGTATGAATTCTGTTCGGCCATTGCAGGAAGCAATTACATCAGATAGGAGTGGGTTTTATCCCAGGGCCATTCATTTCCTGTTTCTTAGTAGGTCCAATTTGTTTTTGGGTGGCACTTTGCAAACTCTGGTTTTCATCCCCTGTCTCCAGGGTTCTGGATTCCTTTAATAATGTTCTACATAAACAGGCAATGTTTTGGTTCAGATAGTGTCCAGAAGTGCCAAAGGAAATTCCTAGCCACAGAAAGGCTACTTTAGAATGGATGTATTTGAAGACCTTATGGGACAGGTGAGCCATAATTATTTTGCTCCAAATGGAAAAGAAGTAGATTCTGTTTCCAGCAAGTGGGGACTCAGCTCAACTTTGCACAGAGACGCAGTTCTCTCTCAACATTTGCACAGGGAGAAGAGACTGGCTCTACATTTTCAGTGGTTATGCTCTCACTTCGCAGGGTGACTGCTCTTAGAAACCTAGCAGTGGTTTCAGTACATACTGAACATCTGAACCATTTCCCATTGGAATTACAACTGGGTGGGAGTTTGGGGAGCCAAGAGCTCCAGGAAATGGTCTCTCCTAAAGCTGACGGAAGCTCAGCTTCTGAGCCTTTCATTCCTTTCCTGTGAAATGAGAAGTGTGAATAGAAAGCGTGAATTGAAGAAGTAGGCAAGAAGACTGGAAACTCAAATCCTAGGAAACGCTTTTTCTAAGTTGCAATATCGCTGAATCTGTCTCTTTCAGTAGAATCCATTTTTAGCCATCTTAATAGGTTATCCATACCCACCATAAATAAATTCCAAAATACCTTTTTCAAAAAATAATTTCCCAGAGACATAGATTGCTAATGCATTACTTTGTTATGTATTGAATAATTAACATAGAGTCTTGGAAATATGTGAATTTAAACAGTAATCTATAAAACTCTTTAGAAAATGTTTAAATGCTTCAGAAGGAGAAATGTCAATATTGATGAGAAGAAGTCAGCATCTCTGAGAATTCTATGATACCCATTTCACTGAAGAACATTCTGGTATAGATAAGCAAAATTGATTTTAAATGTAAAGAGTGAGGGATGGAATTCAAAGGAAAAAGAATAGAAATTACAGACACAGAGTCTTATTAATCAGGGCATGACTTCTGGGTGATAAAGTGAGATGAGAGAAAATGGTGTCAGCCCAACTATATGGCCTGGGGTGGGCGGGAGGCCTTCCTACTTTGCATAATTAAGTGGAAGACAGACTCATCCTGCAGGCAGAGTGGGATCAAGAGCGGTGGAAAGGGAGAGAGGACCACCAGGAAGAAACGATTCTGTCTTCAAAGAGAATGAAGAATGAGCTGCTGGGGGAAGCTATTTCTCTGACCACTTTTATTTTAAATTTATTTATTTGAATAAATAATACATTCTCAGGGCAAAAAAATATATATTGAAAGGTACTTGAAAGGCAGAAAGTATAAAGCATGAGTCGCCTTCTGTTCCCCATTCTTTGATTTTTAATCCCCCACTTCGCCCATCCATTTGTTGTTTCTATTTAGAGGTGATCAAGGAATAGACATGCGTTTTTTTTAACTCAAAAAGAAAACATAAACACAGTGGTTGCAATACTACACTAGTGATTTAAAACCGTGGTTTCTTCATTTAACATCTTTTCGGACATGTACCATTTCAGTACATATAGAAATACCTCATTAAACAAAATGCCCCAGAATATCTATTTTATGGACGTGCCTATAATTGTTCTATGGTGTAACAGGGATGTCTTCGTATGAGGGATTTTGTTTTGCTTTACTAGCTTTTTCAGTTAAATGTTTATCTCATTTTTTTTAATTTTAATTTTTTAATAGTTACCCATTTACTTAGAGAGAGAGAGAGAGCGCACACGAGTGGAAGAGGGACAGAGAGAGAGAGGGAGACACAGAATCCAAAGCAGGCTCCCGGCCCTGAGCTGTCAGCACAGAGCCTGACGTGGGGGTACAACTCCAGAACTGTGAGATCCTGAGCTGAGCCCAAGTCAGACGCGTAACCATCGGAGCCATCCAGGCGCCCTGATCTCATTTTTCTTCAACAAAAAAGGGATTTATGACTAGGAATTTGCCTCTGGTTTCTTTTACAAAAGATGTTCTTTTTTTTCTATTGTAGCCTCATTGTTAGTAATTTCTAAAATATTCTGAATTTTCAGTTTTGATCCTTTCTTCTTCAAAAAATACTTTTAAAAGTTTTTCTTTTAATCCTTTAAGGTTATAGTGTTTCCACTATGCTTTGGCTATGAAAATGCAGTTTGACCTCCCATTTGTAGGCTAATTCACATTATTATTTTAACAATGGCTGGTTTTTAGGAAAAGAAAAAGCACATTTCATGTGGAAGTAGAACTCTGTGCTGAGTCTCACCTGGTGGTATCCGAAGAAATCTTTTCCTACCAAACCTTGAACCTGGTCCTGTTATTACCAGCTCTCAGAATTACACCACCTCACAAGGAAATTGCTGGGATGTAGGAAATGTGTGCAGCAATCCCACCAATAACAATGAGGACACCACACCGCTCAATGATACATTTCCATGCCATCGGCGCTGAATGTAATCCTGTAACTTATCATAAACTAGTAATTGGCGTTTCCTGCCATGTTTGATAGATTCTTAAATCCAGTTTTCCTTATATCATTCCTAGGGCGTTTTCTTCTCTCTAATGACAATATGTCCACTTTGGAGTGAAAGGAGAGCCTTCTCTGTACCCTCTCTTACTTTGATATATACGTTGTCCATGATTTAAGCTGATTTTCCTCCGCCTATAATTCAAGAATTCTCCTCTCCTCCTCCCTAGACGGCCAAGTACAATTGTTTTATTTAAGACAAGCTACAATAGAGGCCAGGAATGATTTGGCTAAGAGATTGAGCTGGACTTCTCAAAGGACCCTTCACTCTGTTGTGGATACAAGCCCTTCATTGGCTGTAGTAATTTCAGATACGCGGGCTCTGTAGACAGACGGAAAGCCTCTGGTTATGAGGACGATGTTTGGTTCATATTCAGGCACTGGGTGGGCTCTGCTCAGAGAAGCGCCCCCCTGCATTTCTCAAACACTGTGTGTTGTTGGTTATACTCAAGAGATGGAAGAAAAACACAAATGATACAGTAATGTGTGCCTCCATGGGGGAAAACAGCAGTGTGATGGTGCTGAGCACCTTTCAATAAATAAGTAGGTTTATTTCATTTTGTATGTTTATTTTTATTTATTTTTGAGAGAGAGAGAGCAAGCATAAGCAGGGGAGGGACAGAAAGAGAGGGAGACATGAATCCCAGTCAGACTGCATGCTCTTAGTACAGAGCCTGACTCGGGGCTCAATATCGCGAAACATGAGATCATGACCTGAGCTGAAATCGAGTCAGATGCTTAATGGACTGAGTCACCCAGGTTCTCCTAAATCATTAATTTTACGATTATCAAGAAATAGGTTAGTGAGAGAGCCACAGGTACAAAAGGATGAATAATGTCTAGTGTGAACCTCACTTGTTATGTTTTTCACTTTTTTTTCTTCTCCAATCTTACTAATGATCATTGGACAAAACCAGTTAATGGATTATAAATCACATATTTTTCCAAGTTTCAGAATACTATTAGCTTACATGGTACAATAATTCTATTAAAAATATCTAATTAAGTGACTGGTTCTGTTTATGAGGATCTTCTGAGTACCACATTCTACATTCTAACTGTGCCTTAAAGTCATTTCCAGACTGATAGACTAATTGGAATGAATAGCACTCTGATCCAACAATTAATTTTAAATGCCATAGCCTGTGTCCTCTTTCTTGAACAAGAAGTTTTCTTCCCCAAAGGGTTGTGGGTTTTTTTTTGTTTTTTTTGTTTTTTTTGTTTTTTTTTTTTACCAACTTAAGTCCTACATGCTACTCCGGCACAAAGTTACCAAATTATTCATGAGGAAAACTGCGCTTTGAAAGACTATGAGGAAGAGTCTTTTTTTTAAAGTTTTCCAAACATTTATTCATTTTTGAGAGAGAGAGAAACAGAGAGCAAGCAGAGGAGGGGCAGAGAGACACACACACAGAATCCGAAGCAGGCTCCAGGCTCTGAGCAGTCAGTAGAGAGCCTGATTCGGGGCTCGAGCCCATGAACCGTAAGATCATGACTTGAGCCGATGTTGGGCTGTTAACTGAATGAGCCACCCAGGTGCCCCTGACGAAGAGAATTTTTATGGGTAAAGTCCAGCGACATTAAGTTCATTCATATCGTTGGGCACTGCTGTCCCTTTCCAGCTCTTCTCAGCTTGCAAATCTGTATTCATCGTACAATAATAGCTCCCCATTCTCCCTCCTTGTAGGCCCCACAACCTCCAGCCTAAACTTCTCAATCTCAAGTTCAATTACCTTAATGCCAGCCTCATTTCCTTTACTGCTTTGTTGCAGTGGACACCATGGATCAACTTCAGTTTGCTGAAAGGTTTTTTTTTCTCTTTTTGCGTCTCTCTCTGTTTCCTTCAACAGTTCCTCTGCTTCCTGCACGGAGTGGTTAAGTGGACACTCAGGAAACTTCAGTCATGATCTTTAGCCTACTTCTCTCATTAGCGCTTGTCCCTAAGACATCGGCTGTGTGTATGTGACTTTATCGTGTCTATTTAGACAGTTCAGAAATGTGTGTCTGGTTCTGTGTGGGCACTCCAATCTCGGGTGTACACATTCCCACTCAAGAGTGTCATTGTCAACCTCGTTCTTAGTGTTTTCAAGGATTGTATCCTATGGTCTCAATAAGAACTCATTTCTCTATTTTTATGTATGTATGTATGTATGGATGGATGTATGGATGGATGGATGGATGGATTTTGGAGGGGGGCTATCCAGATACGGGAAGGGTAGAGAGAGGGGAAGAGGGAAACAACCCCAAGCAGGCTCCACACTGACAGCACAGAGCCCAACGCAGGGCTTGATCCCACAAATCGTGAGATCATGACCCTTAGCTGAAATCAAGGTCCTCAGCCCAACTGGCGGATGCCTCCAGGAGCCCCTCATTTCTCTATTTTCTCTCTGATTTTCTGTTTTCTTAACTTATCTCATCACATTCTCCCAGAGACTCCATGCTTCTTTATCTCCTGCCCCCATGCACCAGTCAGTTCCATCCCTGAAAATATTTTAGATCTGTCTTTTACTTTCTCTTTTCACTGTGGCCGTCAGAGATATGTCCTGCGTGGTGCCTGTATGCTCCGTGTAGCTTCCCCAGATACCCATTCCTTACGTCTATCTATCACTTCACTGAACCTGTTTCCCCACACCTTTCTGTCTGCATTCCTCTGCTTGGTTTCATATCTCTCAAACCACATTTTGTTTCCAATATGCATTCTGTAATCTTGTTGTGCTAGTCTCTTTCCTGCTCCGTGGATATTTTTATTTCCGTGCTTCTATTCATGTGGCTCCCCTATTCCTAGCACCTTATATTTTCCTGTAGGTTCAACTTGACACATGAGGACCGCCTGATTCTCACTGATCTCCCCATTCTCTAACATTCTGTAGTTCCAATCAGAACCACAGGAGTTTTAGCATCATGTATGGTCATGCTCTTTTAGATGTATTTATTTCATTTTCCCTCTCACTTAATTGCAAATTCCTTGAGGGCATAGGTCTACAGAGGTCTACAGAGGTCTAATGAATGACTGAAGATGTTGCATTAGATAGGAATGTCTTGGGTTTGGAATAGCTATAAAAAGGACAGTTTTGAAAACATATCAGGGGAAGTTGGAAAGCTGCTTCTAAAGTCAGGGAGTCTTGGCCAAATAACTTCCATTTTTCAGATTGACCTTCTTGCGATGCGGTTGTTGAGATCATGTTTTGGGAAGTGAAGCTGTGGATTCTGGAAGGAGGCCAGAGGCAGTCAGAAGCTGGAGAACGCTTCACTGGAGACACCAACTAGAATTGATGAGGATTATGAATAGTTTGCCCTTTGTGTGCGTGTGATGAACTTGTAATTCAGCTCCTTGTCCCGTAAAGAACGTTACTGACCATGTGGCTTTGCTGCTTGTTCGTTATGAGCAGCCAAAAATCTGTATTGAAATCTGAGCGTTCTGGGCACGAAATTTCTCTTTTTAAAAGAAGCTTTCTGCATTGTCTGTACTCTAACATTAGGTGGAAGTAGAGAGTTATAGACATAAAGTTTAAGATCTAAGGTCACAAAGTTTGAAGACCTAACACTCCTTCCTATGGTCAGAAAATTAGAGGAACTGACACTTGCATGATTACTCTGAAAGGTTTATCAGATTTATGGATCTTTCCACATGACCTGCTTTGGGTTTGTTTGTTTCTCTGTTGTTTTTCTTTTTTCAACTTGATTTCTGCTCTTATCTTTAGATTCCTTTTCTTCTGGGTGCTTTGGTTTTACTTCTTCTCATTTTTCTAGTTTCTTAATATAGAAACTTTAAGAATGTTTCTACTTACTGTACAAACTTTAAAAGAATAAAACTTCTTTTATTGATTCCAGAAATTTCTTTATAACTAATATATACACTTAATTTTATACACACTCTTACAGACATTGTTTTAGTTACTTCCACAAAATTTGAAATGGTGTATTTCCATTTCATTCATTCTCTACTTTCTAACATCCCCTTATGAACTGAATGTAACTCCCTCAAATTCACATGTTGAAACCCTAACCCCCAATGTGATGATATTTGGAGATGGGGCCTTTGGGAAGGATTAAATGAGGTCATGAGGATGAGTCTTCCAAGATGGAATCAGTGTTCTTATAACGGAAGGAAGAGAAACCAGAGTGCGTGCCCGCCCTCCCTCTCTCTCTCTCTCTCTCTCTATCTCTCTCTCTCTCTCTCTCTCTCTCTCTCCCCCTTCCTCCCTCTCCATCTCTCTCTTTTTCCACCCTGGGAGGATACAGTGAGAAGGCAGCTACTTGCAGGCCAGGGACAGGGCTGTTACCAGGAATCAAATCTGCTGGCACATTGATCTTGAACTTCTCAGCCTTTAAAACTGTGAGAAATAAAAGTCTGTCATTTAAGCTACCCAGTCTATGGTATTTTGTTAGAGCAGCCTGGGAAGATTAACACACTCCTCAAGAATCCCTCTTTGACCTATTTAAAAGTATAGTGTTTCATTTCCAAGTATTTGAAGACTTTCTTGATATCTTTCTGTGATTAATTTCTAGTTTAATTCCACTGTGGCCAGAGAGATACTTTATTGATTTCAATTCTTTTAAATTTGTTCCAGTTTATTTTATGACCTAGGACGTGGTCTCTTTTGGTGCATATTTCATATGCACTTGGGCAGAATGTGTATTCTCTTTCCTTTGGGGGAAGGAGAGGAGAACTTTCTATAAATGTCAGTTAGGTGAAGTTGTTTTTGCTGCTGTTTGCGTCTTCCTCATCCTTGATGATTTTCCCCCTGCTCACTCTATTGATTCCTCAGAGAGCGCTATTGATGTCTCCAGCTGGAATCTTGGAAATATCATTTTCTTCTCTCAGTACTATCCGTTTCTGCTTCATATACTTAACTGCTCTGTTGGTAGGTCCACTCACTCTTAAAATTCTTATGCATTCTTGGTGAATTGATCCTTTGATAACTTGGTAATATCCATTTTAACCCCGATCATTTTCATGGTTTTTAAATCTAGTTTTTCTGATATTATGCAGACACTCCAGCCTTCTTCTGCTTTGTATTTACGTGGCCTATCTTTTCAATCACCTGACTTTTCGCCTATCTAGATCATTACATTTAAAGTGGATTTCTTGTAGTCATGATATAGTGTGTCTTGTTTTTTTTTTTTTTTTCCAACCAATTGGATGATTTTGTCTTGATGCACTTAGACCGAGGGTTGGTGAGCTATGGCCTGGGGTCTGTTTTTGTATTGCCCATTAGCTAAGAATGGTTTTTACACTTTTAAAAAGTTATAAATAGTCATACCAACAGGAAACTATGCAAAGGAAAGTGTCTGTTTCCCGAAAAGCCTAAACTACTTCTTACTGACCATTTACAGAAAATGTTTGATGGCCTGGTTCTGCCTTGTTTCTATACACTCTGTGTCTGTGTACTGATGCATTGTCCCACACAGCAGTGTAATATATTGTAAAGGAGTCTGTAGATGAGGCAGGATTTGTCCTGTTTGCTTTACAGCCCTGCCAAATAGGTGAGACGACTAGAGATCTTTCAGTGATGCGTGAAGTCAGCCATCTGCTCCAGTTTCTCCAGGTTCCCTGGCTAGAATTTAAAGTTGAAAGAGGTTGTCCAGATTCAAGAAAGCTCTCCCACTGCTGAAGGAGGGAGGTGAGTGAGTTGGGCTCTATTCCAATGCCATGACTCAGGGGTTCAGTCTGTACTTGACTGGGTTCTCAGGTGTCCTCTATTATTCAGAGCAGTCTAGGCCTTTAGATCTATAGAAACTCCGGGTTAGGGTCATAGACTCAGCAGACCCAGTCTCTCCTTGTTAGACCTGTTTCTAAACAGGGTCGTTGAATCTGTCACTCAAGCACGGATGGTGCCCCAGAAGGATGATAAGTAAGTCCCAGTTGCCCCGATCCCTAAGATAATATTTCAGAAAGAAGGAAGTGATGAGCAAAATCAAGAGTAACTGTCAAGTCAAGGAATACTGTGGTCCAAGCAAGATAGGGATGAGATCAATTAGAAGGTACTTGAGCGGGACAACTGGGCTTCAATGGCAGGTTTCCAGCTGACGGTGTTCAACCAAGAGAAGCAATCAGACACTCCTCTACTTAGGTCTAGCCCAGCCTTCCTCTCCTCAGAATAAGGACTTTTCAGATAACCAGCCAAACTGAGCCTAAACATTGCTGAGATGCTTAAGCCCGGTGGACAGGGAGGTAGAAATGTGGTGATCACCAGGCAGATGACTAAGCTAGCCTAGGACACTGTTAGCTTGCATGTGTCTCTGCCAAATAATGTGTTCTTCTCTTTTCATGTGGATCTTCTCTATTTATTTTTTTATCATTAAATTTTGTTATGATTATGGAGTGCCTGGCTGGCTCGGTCAGTAGAGCAGGAGACTCTTGATCTGGGGGGTGTAAATTTGAGTCCCATGTTGGAGGTACAGGTTACTTAAAATAAAGGCTTTTAAAAGACAGTAATCGATTTTGTTATGATTATTTACTATTTAAAAGAAACTTACTTGAACAGGGCCATCTGGGTGGCTCAGTTGGTTAAGCATCCAACTCCTGACTTCGGCTCGGGGCATGATCTGTGAGTTCAAGCTCCACATGGAGCTCTGAGCTGACAGTGCGGAACCTGCTTGGGATTCTCTCGCTGTCTCCCTGTCTCTCTGCCCCTCCCCCACTTGCTCTCTCTCTCTCTCAAAAGAAATAAAAATAAACTTAAAATATTATTTAAAAAGCTCACTGGAGCATGTTTGAAACACTGAAGCAGACACAGGCCTTAAAATGAACAGTGAAAGTCTCCTACCCGGATCCCATCCTACAGTATTACTCTGCCTCAGTTCTGATTTTGATCCTTCTGTTTATTTTTCTCTTAATGACATTCACAAATCACTTTTAATATCTTTATTCCATAATTATAAAATCTCGGAGGTCTCATGTAGGCTTCTGCAACAACAAGAAAATGCCAGCTGGAAATCACGCAGCCTAATCTTAAGCAACTTCCTTGCCTACCGATTTACCATATTGTTATGGTAAGTTCTTCTTTAGCCTTTTCTGTATGTGATATTGTCTTAGCTTTCTGACTCCAAATGCAAAATCCATAAATTAAAAGAGAGGAAGAGGGAGGAGAAAGGTTTGTGGTGAAACAAAATGAGCAAATAATCTTAAAATTTTTTTAATGTTTATTTATTTTTGAGAGACAGAACATGAGTGGGGGAGGGGAAGAGAGAGAGGGAGACACAGAATCTAAAGCAGGCTCCAGGCTCCAAGCTGTCAGCACAGAGCCCGATGTGGGGCTCAAACCCACAAACCGTAAGGTCACCACCCGAGCTGAAGTCAGACCCTTAACCGACTGAGCCACCCAGGTGCCTCAACAATCTTTTGATAAAAAAATTGCATGTAAAATTAAAAGGAAAAATATACATGGTGAAAATTATACATATGTATGTTCTTGCTGATATTTAAAGATCCACACTTAAAACAATGAGGTGCCATTGTTTTTATCTGTCAAATTGATAAAGAATAAAAGAATGCTAATACCTAATATTAGTAATGAGGTGGAAAAATGACCAGCCTCACAGTGGAAATATAGGTGTTGTGATATTTCTGGTTGGCAAATTAGCAAAGTGACAAAATTAAATGATATGCATAACCTCTGATTGAGTAGAAATGGGATTGTTAGAAATTCGGTCTCATGATGGAAGCGGATAGAAGCACAAAAGTGCATGTATAAATGTTTTTTATTTGCATTCTTGTTTTTAATAGTATTAAATTGGGGAGGAAATCGAGATGCTCCAAAGTATTGATAAGTAAACAGCGGTTGTGCTGTACCAAGACATACTCCGTATCCATTCTGGAAGATGTAATCGATATACACATATATTTATTTACAAGCATAGATATTCACTGTGGTTTTAAGTAAAAATTCTGGTTCCAAAGCAATATATGCAGGGAGATCCCTGACAGGAGAGGAGGCAGCGTTAACAGTAGTTCTCTCTGAAGAGGAGGATTATGGGTGGTTTGAAAATAATTCTTCTTAAATAAAGAAAAATACTTTAAAGCATTTATCTTCTTCATAGTAAGTGGCAGTAATTCCTAACTTTCCCTAGTCTCATTGGGCTTAGCTTCGTGCGTTGTAATTCCCTAAACAGTTATAATTTTTCATCCATGTATTGGTTCTTTAGATAATTGAAACAGTCATTGCGTTCTCAGAGACTCTGATGTTTGCTTTCGCTAGTTCCCCTCCTTTGTTTTCACGCTAACAAGTGTCTCATTTTGTTTAGCTCTCCAGTTCTCGGGGGAGCTTTTAGATTATCACATTGATGCCATGAAAGCCCTCGAACTCATTTTCTAAATGTGGAAAGCGGTGCCTTCATCTTTTGTTTATTTAATCATTCAGGGAAGTGGTAAGGAGGATCCAAAACATGGAACCTTAAACACGCTTTCCTTCTATGGAAAGAGAACTTTCCTACCTGGCTCTTTAATTCAGTGATTAGATTAAATTTAGAGCATTTAAAATTTAAGTCATCCAGTTAACTTTTATGTTAAGTGTTGTTTATTTTTGTGTGTGTGAGTGAAAGTGAAAGAGAGAGAGAGCAAGAGCGAGAGCGAGAGTGAGAGCGAGAGAGAGTGAGAGAGAGAGAGAGAGCGAGCGAGCACATAAACACCAGTGGGGGAGGGGTAGAGAGAGAGGGGGACAGAGGATCTGAAGAGGGCTCTGTGCTGACAGCAGCGAGGCAGAGATACAGAGCTTGACCTGAGCTGAAGCTCGATGCTCAACTGAGTGACCCACCCAGGTGCCCCCGCCCCCATCCCTTCTCAGAAATGTTTTCAAATTAGATTTTGTATAGTCAGCCTGGAAGAAATTTGAGGTGCAGTTGATTCTGACTTGAAGTCAGATAAATGCAGGAATATAGGAGGCCTCCTACTTTTCATTCTCAAATCAAAAGATTTGTTGAGCGTCATAAGGAAAGATCTATATACCTGAAGGAACATGGCACTAACATGTTGTTCTAAGATGTCCTTCTTCTATTCTGTTTTTTTGCCGCATAAATTCAAAATGTTTTTTCTGTCCTTTCTTATAAATTCATATGACTTAAAAAATAGCAAATGCTTGAATCTTCTATGTAATTAAATGCTACAAAGACCTAATTTACACCAAATAAAAGGAACACTGGTCAGATAATTAAAATCATAATTAAACTTCTACTAGAAACTAAAATAATTTACTAAATTGAAGTCTTCTTAGCTGTCACAGCCTTTATTTCTTTCAGTCAGTAATAGATATTGATACTTGAATTCCATAAGTGAGAGCCTTTCAAGCAGGATACAATTCATAAAATGAATATTCTTTAAGTAAAGCTTAGGGAGTTATTTACCTTCATCTATCATTTCCTTTGACAAACAAGATTGTTCTTGAATTCAGTAATAGCTATTCATTGCTTATAGCTATGGCACATATGTAGTGTTCTGATGTTCAAAGTCATGTCTTTTTTAAGGACACACCAGCATTGCTTGTACGGTTCATCTGGCTAAGCATTCAGGAATCTAGAAAAGAGATGGCTCCCTTCAAGTCTAAGCCGTTGACACCAGTAAATTAAATATATTTGGTAAAAATAATTCCAGACAAAGGCCGTTCTCTTTGCACTCCTTCTGAGGATACGAAAGGGGGTCTAGGTGTTTCACATGGGAAGAAATGATGCGTTTCCTCTCTTTAGAGCTTGAACTCCAAATGGCGTTTGAGAAAGTCAGAACTTCAAAAAGGATTTGGTAATGAGGAAAAAGGCAGTTTGAAATGTGATCAAGGCAAGGCAACTATCTCTGTTTATTACTGATATAAAGGTTTTGAAAATGGAATCACTTTTTAGGTTACTTATCCTTACTCTCAGATACAGAAATACACGAGGACATGTGTACATTGGTATATGTCAGAGTTTTGATTTCTTGAGCATGGATGGGTAGCTGTTTCGGTCGGTGTAGAGACTGAATTAGACAAGATGGGATGAGGGAGAGAGAATGAGGGTTGGGAGAGGATAGGTACCATGGCCACAGTGCCTGTGCGTTATTTCCTGTTGTCAAGGCCAACTATAAATCACTCACAAGGGCCAAATAGAATCACAGTGGCTCGAGAGAGCCCGTGGGGAGTATATTGGAAAGATTCTATGTTAGGGGTTGGAATGCCCCTTAAAAATTTTTTTTTAGTGTTTTTATTTATTTTTGAGAGAGAGAGAGACACGGCTTGACCAGGGGAGGGTCAGAGAGAAATAGGGAGACACAGAATCTGAAGGAGGCTCCAGGCTCTGAGCTGTCAGCACAGAGCCCGATGCAGGGCTCCAACCTAGGAACCGTGAGATCATGACCTGAGCTGAAGCTGGACACTCAACCGACTGAGCCACCCAGGCGCCCCTGGAATCCCCCTTTTAATACCTTCAACATCAATCTTAGCCTACCAAGCAAGCCAGTAAAAAAAAGTCAATGCTCTCTTCGTCATTAGTGTCTGAAGGTGCAACTCTTCTGTTTGCCTGAAGTGGCTAGAGTCCTCACTTCAGTGAATGATTCATGGTCTCGTTTGAACTGTAAGCGGGTCTTATGAGGCAGAGAAAAGACAAGAATATAGAATAAAGGATTGGAGGCATAGAGTTACCCATACTTTAGGAAAGCCCCTCTTTTTACTTTGCGTTCATCTAAATGCACCATCAAGTGTTTCTGAAAGATACTCATCAATTCACCATTTATGGTATAGGGACAGGTGTCTAATAATGTTCTCTATCGCTCCCCTCGCCGCAGCTCACACATGCAGACATCAAAGACAATGCCCAAAGCGAAATAGAGGAAGAGAGCAAATAGTGGACAAAGAAGTATAATTTATTAGGTGGCAGACACTGTGATAGCTGTCATTTATTTATTTATTTATTTATTTATTTTATTTTTATTTTTTTTAATTTTTTTTTTTTGAGGGAGAGAGAGAGAGAGACAGCATGAGCAAGGGAGGGTTAGAGAGAGAGGGAGACACAGAATCTGAAGCAGGCTCCAGGCTCTGAGCTAGCTGTCAGCACAGAGCCTGATGCGGGGCTCGAACCCACAAACTGCGAATTCATGACCTGAGCTGAAGTGGGACGCTTAACCAACTGAGCCACCCAGGCGCCCCAATAGCTGTTATTTATATATTTATAAGGCTTAGTTATAACTTTTACAATTTTTATGAAAAAACTAACATATAGTTTAAGAAATTTCTCCTATACTACACAGATTTTAAATGGGAGAACCAAATTTCTCATCAACCTCTCACAGCTTATGTTCTAATGAAGAAAACTGCATGACCAGATATGACCTCATTTTTATTATATTGAAAATGTGTGTAAGGTCTTCATTCTATCTCTTCACCTTGAGAACATTGTCCCATCTCTTCTACCTGCTCGGTTCATCTCAATTATTTCCCCTTTTCTCCATTTTAACTAACTTTCTTTAGGCCTCTGGTATTTCTCCCATCCAGGTACTCACCAGGCCCGACCCTGCTTAGCTTCCAAGAGCAGACGAGATCGGGCGAGTTCAGGGTGCGATGGCTACAGACAGGCCTCTGGGATTTCTTGTGTACATATGTCACTGGTCTTTTAATTGGTTTCATTCTTCTGGTTTCCAACAGACAAGCGAACATTCTCTGTCAAAGTTCTTCCCTTTCCCTTCTCAACTTCTTTTTTTTCCAACTCGACCCTTGTCCCCAGTGCTGATTCCAGCCTAACATGCTACCACGTGACACTTATTAACAAAAATTGATCATGCATTTTTCAACAAATATTAGTCAACTACCTCTTATTCGCCATATATAGGGATTGAGTTGGCAGATAGGATACAAACTCAACTCAGCTACGGAGTCTGGACTTAAGGACTAGGGGTGAGGAGGGAAGAATAGTCAAGATAATTGATTACTATTATTATTTCTGGAATTGCTTTGGAAGAAGCGTACACGCGGTGCTGCCTCTGGGATAGGATGGCAGAGGAGAACTTGGACATAAGTCAGACTGGAAATCTAGAGGATTAGGGATGATGGAGTGGTTTGACCAGGAGCAGAGGTATAACTACACTGAAGAGAGTAATATGGTTATTCAAGAGTCATGCATTGGAAGAGGCCCGTGGCATTATGGGTGTTATGGGTGTGAGAGGCCTGGGGACAAGCTTGCATAGAGATATGTCAGGCTCCCAAATCTGCGCATGTTCCTGCTTCAGAGAGAGAAGAAGGAAGGAAGGATACACAATCCTACCTCCGCGGAGATAATGGGGGGTGAGGGGCGCTATTCTAGTGGAGGTGGGCTCAGGAGCACGGCTCCCTCTATCTTGTGGGCAGAGCGTTGTAGGTTTTGTACCAAGGGAGGCCTCTCCCTCAACAGTAACCTAAAATTAAATAAGCACGTGTTTTATTGTTTTCATTTTGAATACAGTATTTATTAGTAGTTGTAACCCACATGATCCAAAGCTCTTTGGCATCTCCAATAAGCGTTTAGAGTGTAAGTGGTCCTGAGAACATAATGTTTGAGAAGGCTAAGCTGACAAGATCCTTAGAGGCACCGTGTGCAAGGCTAAGGAGTTTTAGGAGGGGACTGGTTGGGATGAGCCGTGGGTGTCATACGTAAGTGATGAATCACCGGGTTCTATTCCTGAAGCTAATACTATGCTGCATGTTAACTAAGTTGAATTGAAGTAAATACAGTTAAAAAATAATAATATATTTTAGGAATCATTTGGAAATAGAAAATTATGAGGAGATATTTAAAGATTTAATTTAATTTAATTTTTTTTAAAGTTTATTTATTTTTGAGAGAGACAGAACGTGAGCAGGGGAGGAGCAGAAAGAGGGAAACACAGAATCGGAAGCAGACTCCAGGCTCTGGGCTGTCGGCACAGAGCCCGACGCGGGGCTCGAACTCACAAACTGTGAGATCATAACCTGAGCTGAAGTCGGACGCTCAACCTACTGAGCCACCCAGGCGCCCCTAGAGATTTTAAATCGGGGAGTAACAAATCAAATCCACTTACATGTTTTGAAATATCAGTTCTCCCTTTGGAGGATAGTTTAGTGGGTTAGTTCAGTGGAGGCTTGGAGAAGGCGCACGGTGGGCAGATGGAAGGCTGCTCTAGTAGTTCAAGCTAGAAGTGATGAGGGCCAGAGGATAGCCAAAGAGTGGTCAGAATCAACTTGAGAGAAATACCGGATTTCTAGAGGACTCGGTGACTGGTACAGAATGGAGAGTGAAGACTCCGGGGTGATTCACAGGCTTCCGGGTTGGATATTTCAGAGGATGTTAACGACACTAACCCTACTCACATCCTCACAGATCTCTGTGTCCCTCCCAGAGTTTCTGTGGGTTTTTTTTTTCCTCTTTGAAAGACTATACAACAGCTTCCAGAGCGCCTTTACTCACATGTATAGAGAGCTGAAAGTCCCAGGGAATTTATGTTTCCCCAGCCCAACCCCAATATGGCTTTAGAACGGCAGACTGGACAAGAATATGAAAGCTCAACCCCCTTGCCTCGAGGTGGCACAGACGAGAGATGTAATACACTCTCCCCGCGGGATCAGGCTGGGGCTACATCTTCTGCTGAAAACGCTTAGCTTCCTCTTTTTCCAAGCCGCTTTCCTTTTAGCGTTTTCTCCTGGGAGCACCTCCTTGCTCTGCGACTGCACACCAACATTCGTCTCAGAGGCTGCTTTTGCACCACCTGACCCAAGACAGGGATCACGCTGACCTTGCATGTTATCCGGATAGATTCAATCAAGTGTTTTCGTGGAAGGACAGTAAGCAGTTTGGGACATGTTGCTTTAAAGTGCACCCGGATCATTATGTGGAAAGATCAAATAAGCAGTCAGATCTGAGTTAGAGGTTGTGATTTGAGTTGCGGCAGATAGAGATCTCTATCTATAGATAGATGGTGGATGAAGCCACGGGTATGAATAAAAGGTTAATTTAGAAAAGTATATGGAAAGTCTGGAGATAAGGCCTAGGCCATGGGGAAATTCTGGTCGATGCATATTAACATGCTCCTTCTAAAAACCCTTTCCATGTAAGTAACACTTTACATTTCCATGGTCAGAAACATCATATCATTTGACCTTTACAATAACAAAGGAAGGGGAGAGATTATGTATAATTACTGTTAACAATTTTTAGATTGAGGACATTGAGACTGCAAATCATGTGAATTACCCAAAGTCATGAAAATACAGGACCAACCAAAAATTTAGGTCATTTAATTCCTGGCACAAAGCTTTTCCTGCCACCCAGATGCTTTTGAAAAAAATGTCGGTTTTCTCCCCCTACGTACTCTCGCACTGTGTGGGCAATTGTCTTTCGTCTTGCAGACTCAGCGTTCTTGCAAACTCCTCTTACATCTGCTCCGGCTTTTCTGGAATCCTCCCTCATGAATTTATCACGCGCCGTCGTAGGCTGAGTTTGTTTCCCAGAGCCCAGAAAGTCGCTTCCTCAAGGAATCAGGAACCAACTTCTCTGCCCCTTGTTTGGTTCGTCAGGGTTCTGAATTGATTTTAGAGCATGTTCTTTTGTACCTACTGATGTGCAACCTTTGAATGGTTTTGAATCATTTTGTGCATTTTTGTTTTTCTTCCCCCGATTATATTGTAAGACAATCTTTCAGATATTCTCTTTTGTGCAAAATTAATAAGTTCTCTTTTTGGGGGGAAAATAAAGAAAAAGATAATCTCTAGCCCTACATTAGAACACCTATTTTTATGTATTTATTTTCAATCTGTTAATTTTTTTCCCACATGAGTATGCAACTTGTTTTATATGATGATATTCCTAATGTTTGCAGTTTTTCACCCAGGCTGCTCTTTGGAGTACAAACATATCTTGTAATAGATTTTTATTCTTCCTTAATATGTATAACAGAACATTGGATAAGGAGTCTGCATTGGCTTGGGAATTCATTCAGTGGGAGACAGATTTGCAAAAGAGACTCAGATATTTAAATTAGATGATAGAAGCAAAGATGGTCAGGAAGGAGGTTTATTGGGGGAAATGACTTTTCGCTTGTGGGGAGGTTGACTTTAGTAGAATAAAGTGCTTCACACGTGTAATTGGTCCAACTGTCTTCATCTGTTAGGACGGCCCTGTTTGGTGAGCTTGCATTTTTTATTTTCCCAGCCCCTATTGGGACTATTTAGACAGCTGAGGGCGTATTAGAGGTAGTAAATAATTTGGTCTTATCTGATCCTTATTCAGCTGTCAAAACAAGATTGTGACCTCTTTTCAGAGTTTGGTGTAAAATACTTTTCGGGAATTTGGTTAACTATTTTAAAGAGACTCTAACAGGTTATATGTTCTATTCTGACCCAAAGAACTACAATCAAGTTTTCCAAGTTATTTTGCAAGTTCATCTGGCTGGCATCCGTTCTTGGCATAATGACATTATTGTGTGTAACAATGGCTCACCATTAATCTGGGGGTATTAGACTTTCAAACATTTGTTCCCCCAGACTATATGCTGGATTTGTGCTTTGCTGGGTGACATTTAAACAGTTTGCCTGGACATTACATATTCCCAGCACAGCATGAAAATGCATTTACTGAAGGGCTTTGTGTCTGAGTTTAGATGAAAAAGGAGTAAACCTTCCTGTCTCTTGAGATGTTTAGATTAAGTTTAATTGATTTTTAAAATATGTTAGCGTGACCGTGACCCTTTAAAACAAATGAACCTTTTTTTAATAAGGCAGGTTACATTGGGAGTTTGACTTTAAAAGCTTTGAAATACCAAGGGGCTAAGGAGATTTTTTTAACTTAGAGAAGGAACAGCACACTTAAAAAATATTTATAATTTATGCTTATTCTCCCAAAGTTTAAATAGACATAAACTTTCTTCTGGAAAGAAGGCTTTTCATTTTGAGCGATTTGAATTATAAGGCTTTTCATAGGATAGTGTTAGAAACATATGTCCTTGTCAGACTAATGCAACTTTATTGACTTAAAGCTTAGAAAGAAATCAATATATGGCACCTGGTTGGCTCAGTTGGTTAAGTGTTGGACTTTGGCTCAGGTCATGATCTCACAGTTCGTGGGTTTGAGCCCCGCGTCGGCCTCTGTGTTGACCGCTCTGAGACTGGAATCTGCTTTGGATTCTGTGTTTCCCTCTCTCTCTCTCTCTCTCTGTTCCTCCCCTGCCCACTCTCTGTCTCTCTCTCAAAAATAAACATTAAAAAAAATTTAAAAAAAAAAAGAAAAAAGAAATCAATATATTTTCAGAAACACGTGGAAGATGGTAGAACTTCCACTTACAAATAGGGTGGCCATTTCCTGCCTCGAACACATCTGTCAAGGTATGGCTTGCAATCCGTTGTCATTAGCATTGCCACCTACCAATGTGGCATTGAACACATGGCTGGCATATAACAAGTAATGCTGCTTCCCTAGACCTTTGCTGGACTGCTTGATCTCAGGGCATCTGCCAACCTCCTCCTGCTTAAAACTCTGGACGATCAGTGCCTGATAAGTAAAACAGATTAGAAAACATGGTTTCCAGTCACTTCTCTAGGTCATCCACACCCCTATCCTTGAATTAGGGCAAAACACTAGAAAATTACATGCCTGTTGCGTATTACCTCATCCCTTGGACAGCCACCCTCACTAAATTAATTCTAAATATTGTATCCTTGGTTATGTTTGTATTTGGTAGATGATTTTAGTCAAAGACACATTGCCTACGTTCTCTGTATACAGTTTCGTTTGAACTTACAACTGGAAGAGAAATGCATGTACCCATTTGCTCTGTATCTCTGTCTCTTTCTGTCTCTCACAATTGGTTTGCTTTCATTAAACCAAGACCTAGAAGCATTCAACATACTGGATTTTGGCCTCTGAGGAAACTTGGAGCAAAATTGAATAGGCAATCACAATAATAATATCAAATCTCATGCTTAGACTTTTTGCTTTCTCCTACTGTTTCTTGTATTTTTGATATTTTCCCCCCCAGAACCTTGTTGTATACATGCCAATTATTTTGATGTGCCTTAAGTACCTTTTGAAGAGCAGAAAATATAAACAGACTAGTAGGGATAGGCTAGGAAAGGGCTGTCCAGAAGGCCAGAGGATAGTGATGCTATGAAATATAGAAACCTGAAAGGGAAATGATATTTTTGGTGGTCATTCTACTGCCATGGTGATTCCAGCCACCAAATGGAGTGTCACTCGTGATACTTAGTAAGTTGTGGTCACATCACACAATCTACTTTCCTATAAATTTTATTGAACATGGATAATATGTGGATTTAAAAGTCTTTATACAGAATTCTTTCATAAAGATGAAAAAAAGAAGCAGGACTAAGTATTTACACTAAAATGGAAATGCAGTGAGGATTTTTAAAAAAATGAGCTTCTTTAGTAAATTCCCATTATTGGTTTTTATATGACTCAAAATCTTTCCAAAGGGCATAGAAACTTAGAATCTTTGGTCATCTGAAACATATTAGACATGAAGCTAAAGTAATTTTAATGGAAACTTAGGAAGAAATTATGACTCAGTTAAAAATATTTTTACATACAGCCTTCCAAAATTACATTTATTTCTTATACACAGTCTTATCTATGCTCCTGAAATACCATAAATACCAATTAGGGACAAACTTAAAAATGAGAAACAGAACTCTAGGGTTGATATGAGGTTAAAAAGTCACATACTCCAAATGCTCATCTGAGTTGTAACCCTTAAATAATCATTGCAGTAAATAAAGTTGTAGAAAAGAATAATAAAATAGCTTAGTTTTCCTTTGTCTTTCCATTGAAATTGATTTTTTTAGTGTTGTTCTGTCTCCTTCCTGGATAAAAAAATTGTGGTAATATTTACGGAATGCAGAAAGATTTTCTGTCACTAGAAATCACAAGATATGGTCACAGTATTTAAAAGTTTAGTCTCCTATAATACTCAAACTTTCCTTTTACTTTAATCTTAAGCCTTCTTCTCTTTGTCATAATACGGTTCTTCTCCCTTGATGGCTGGTTTCCATCTCTCAAAGAGCAGAAGGGGGGGCGGGGACAATGCTTCCTTCTGGTGGCCGGTGCTGTGGCTCCCATGCTCTCTAGACTTGGCAGGTGGTGAGAGTCTACTTTTCTTCCTGGGGATGCTTGCATGGGTGTTTCAGAGACTCCATCCCTGGCGGGTCACTCATCTCAAGTTCTCTGGACAACGGCAAATGCAGCTCTGTGTCTGTTGGATACTTGATTCTTCCTTAGACCGTTTTGTATCAGCAAAAATACAGATTTTAACAAACCAGACAACAGAACACAGATGTGCAGATGAGGGAAGTCAGGAAGTTAAGGGAGGGAATATAGGTGTTGAAATGGATAGGGACACTAAGCCCTTTATTGTGCAAAGACAGAAACCCAGAGAAAATCTCTAGTTGTTTGAAGAAGAAAGCAATATTAAAATACATGAGTTAAGGTTACAAAGGTAATAGAGAGATGAGTTTTAATAGTGGATGAAATACAATGGAAGGAATCAGGAAGAGATTTCAGAGTTAGAACCTATTTTGTTTAGTTGGAAGTAGACAGTTTTGAGTAGACAAATTGCAAAATCTGTGAGCATGAGTATCTTATGCCGAGTCTTAGAGGTAATTACCAAATGAATTAAAAACATAAGTGCCTAGAAGAGTGAAACCTAGTTCCTTGGGGGGACCAAGATAAGGGGTGGGAAGGGCGAATTGGGGTTGATTATGTATATTACTTCTTCATCTTTTTAAAAAAAAATAGTGCATATTTTCTAGTAAGACTTTTAACCTTTATTTTGAAAAATGTTTTTTAAATTATATATTTTATAATTATAAATTTCATATCAATTAATATAAAAAGATTATTCATGAGTTAAATTATTGTTGCAGGATATAAAATCAGTATAAAGAAGTAACACATTACTTAATGTGATACACCCAGAAGCATCTTCAGAGAGATCAAAGAAAGAGAATAATACCAAAAAAGATCTTTTAGTACATATATGAATTAAGTATGTGAAAATGATCTCTTAAAAAATCTTTGGGGAAGGAAAGGGTTATGTAATGGGTTTAGGTTATTTGCTTTAAAAAAATGTTGTCTTATCCCATATTAAAATAAATTCCAGATCACTCTTAACTAGCAAATATTAAGCCAAAAAACGCCTGGAAGGAAGATGAGTTTATTTATCTGAGCTCTACATTGGGAAGGACCTTCTCTACTTGAACCAAATGGAAGAATTTGCAAAAGAAACGGCAAAGATTCAACTTATTTTGAACAGTTTAGACTGTGCATATTAAATTAAAAGACTGCAAAGAAAAATCATTCCAAAAACTATGAAAATGCTTGATAATATTGATTTATAAAGAAGTCATTCAATTCATTTTTATTTTGTTCCACACAGTGGTAGGGTTCCAGCACTCAGCTTGACAGACGTGGTCTTAAAAATCAATGAGAAAACCCATAAGACTCCAATAAATAAGTGGCAAAACCCATGCACACTTACTTTACTGAGGACACAATGCAAATAATTAGTAAACGTTAGAAAAATATTTGCCTTATTTTGTGACAAAACTTACAAATAAAATTGAGCTATAAATTTCACTAATTAAATAAACAGATAAAAAAATGTTAATGTTTAGTTTTGAGAGAAAGACAGAGTGTGAGGGAGGGAGGGGCAGAGAGAGAGGGAGACACAGAATCCTAAACCGGCTCCAGGCTCTCTGCTTGGGGCTCGAACTCTTGAGCCGTGAGATCATGACCTGAGCTGAAGATGCACGCTTAACCAACTGAGCCACCCAGGCGCCCCCTACAAAGATGTTTTATAAGGAACTACCTAGTGTTGGGTGTATCATGAAGCAGGGACTCGATTCACTGCTAAAAGTACAAAGTGTTTTGAACTTTAAAAAAGGTAATTAGTGAATATGAGTAAAGAGTTTTAAAGATGTTCATGACTTTAGGGCCAGAAATTCAATCACTGATGTTTTTCTGGGATAATTCATAATAGTGAGAAAATTAAGGCTTTCTAAATGCTCTGCCATATGGAACTGCCAAGGAAAAAAGAATATTTGGAGTAATGTGCAGACATTAAATATGACATTCACATGTAGTTTTTAAGGATATGGAAAATGTTTATGGTAATATTTTAAAGCAGAACCCAAAATGATATCAAGGAGGCAAAGCAATCTATTTAAAAACCCCATGAAATTAATAACATCTTAACAACTTCTCTGGGAATTGGGGTTATGATTGTGAATTAGAATATCTTTTCTACTTTCTACTTTCTTCAAAATGAACATGGATTATTTTCATATTGAGAACAAAACACAGACGGACACTCAGCCTCTAGTCCAAGCTCCACAATCTGTTAGTTGTAGGAAATTGGGCAAGTGACTCCATGTGTGGGGCGACGTCACAGTCCACACAGTTGGGCGGCAATCCATTCAACTGTAAAGGGCCTGGCAACGAAAAATTGTCATGAAAATGATGATTTGGGTTTTGGTAAAATCAAATCTGGTAGAATTCGGTACACATCCTCTTGTCTTCATCTTCATTACTGAAGTGTATCAACTGTATTTTTTTTTAATATTTCCCCCATCTGGGGAAAAATTATGCCCAAGGCCAGTGAAAAAGTTGATTGTATTTCTCGGTGCTTGTGCTCACCATCTCCAGACCCGGAGTTAAAGCTGAGTTTACAAAATCTAAACACTTGTTTCTTATAGCCTTTCACCTTGGATTGGCCCTCGTGCCTCATTCCTTTTTAAATATCGCCTTTTGACTTCCACCGTGCACCAATAAACTTGAATTGGACACAAAGGGGGCACAATACCTCTTTCTGACCTTTCTCTACTTGAAAAACAAATCAAATGTTCTCTCCACCTGAGCCCCCCTCTTTGGATGACCTCTGGCTTCCCTCTCTGGAAGTAATCAGCTTGAATGGGTGAGCTCTGTCCTATCGGTCCTTCTTGGAGCCAGCATTCTTCATGACCCTGAAAGGGTCAAGCAGAAATAAATTGGAGGGATAAGGTTGAGGTTTGAGGCTGGAGCGTGTGTTAGCAAAAATGACACTGGCTTTTGAGTTTGAAGAAGCCTGCGTTGGAGAGGATGCAGTTCAAAGTCCTTTTTGGTCCTCAGGAAGCCGGTAAGTTGTTGACTCTTTGCAGTCGGCAACATAAGAACGTAATACCGTGCTAGTCGGTTAAGTCAGAGCTCCACCTTTTGCACAATTCGTATTTTAAACTTTAAAGAGGCTTACCATTGAGCTTTCACAAACTGTGGCTGTTTACTTTCTTTCCACTGAAATAATGATCGCAAATACCCCTCTGAGAACGTATATTTTCAGATGCCAGGTAATCAAAGCTTAGTTGTACTCAGAGGCTTTTTTAGAACCAAATGGAAAATAATTGCTTTAAAGTACCCACTTGTGAGGATTTCTGCTCATCAGGATAATTGCCAGCAGCCACTGTCTTTCTACCACAATAAATTCACAATGATTTATTAGCTTCTATGGGGAGGGGGGATGAAATAGATCATCTTGTTAACATTAACTTTGATTTTTAAGTGGCTTCACTGATTTCACATTGGAATTACAGTGTTTACATAAGCTAAAATAATAAATGCCTCCCCACCTTTAAAAAGTATAGGTAATAGAAGAGGATAAAATTAGATCTTAGTGAGCCTTGCAGGATTTAGATAGGAGTTCTCAGTGTATTTACTCTAGGAGTGTTTTGATTTCTTCGCATTTGTCAAAGGAATTTAATTTCTTCACGATAAGCCTTTGCACACAGAACCCAGCAGTTGGCAAATAATCCTTAGGATGTGGTCTCAAGTACCTCTGTCCAGACATCTCTCTGGTAGCAAATGAACGGGATGCTTGCTACAGAAAGCTTCTGGGCAAGAATGCTTGTCAAAAACTTTATGATCTTATTTAATAGATGATCTTAGGTTGATGGGGTCATAAGTAATGCACCTCAAGACTTCTTTGTATGTGTGGATATTGGTCAAAGGTGAGCAGACCTCTGTTGATTTGCTGGTTTTTAAACATCTTTCTCTTGGCTATAAAAATGGTTTGGAATGATTGACTCCTTGTGCATCAATTGCCTTGTGATTCCACTAACTCGTGGAGAGTTCAACCCTGGCTTCCCAAGGTCAGTGCAACCGGGCATTTAAATCCCCTCCAAGCTGGCACATACCCTGAGTATGTAAATCACCAACTGCATATCCAGTGACCACCTCTCAATGGTACCATCCACGTCCCCGTTCCAGTCTTAGCCTCCTTAGTCCTTTGGAGATCTCATCCTCTAGTTTCTAGATCTACTGACATAGTCGTAATAAGAAACCTGAATAAATAAAATCCATGACTGCTTGTGGGTATTTAAAGGTTCAAGTTGAAAGGGCAGATAGAACTTTTTAAGATTGCTTCAGAGATAAATAAACAGGCCAAGAGCCAATTTAACTATTTTAGGCTGCTTCAGTGTCAGAGGACAAAACAAAGAAAACTTTAAGGGGAAAAAATGTATTTCACGGGAAGTTATATGGAGACAACTTCAAAGACGTAACTGGGGGTTGAGAAGTGTTTGTCTGTCAACCAGCAGCGGGCCAACCACGGAGCGAGCAGGAGCGTCTGGCCAGGACCAAAAGCAATGCATGGTACCAACATAGGCTTTAACAAGTAAATAGCAAGTGGCCAGAATTCAGGAAAACAGAACAGACAAATCAGTCTCTTAACTGGCAATGGGAGCAGGGGGCTCACTTCACAGCAAAACCAACATACCCTACGCTGTGTCTAATCATTTGTTCAGCAGGCTACAGGGGTGGCCTGTATCCAGCACAGCACCAATGATTTATACAACTACAGTGAAGGGAAGGAAGAAGCATTTCTTTAAAAAAAAAATCAGCGGGTATTTCTGATTTGTAGTATGGGAAGCAATAACCTAGTTTCTGGGCTGGCAAAGGCAAAATAACAAAGTGCCTAATTTTTTTCAATGCTGGGTCATTTCTAGAAGAAATAACTAAATAAAAGGATACCCATCAAAGTCTTTCAGAGTTAAACCGAGGCAATTTTCAGCTGTTTGGATGAATAACCTTAATTCCCATTAATATAAGCCACATTTGTCCAGTAGTGGAGATCTGAAACACATTGTCATGCAAATTTAATTTGGTGGAAAGCCTGCGCTGTCACTAAAATTCTCAAGATCCTGATTTTACAGAATTTTAAAGCTAGAGCTGAATAAACATGAGTACACTGTGCATTCGGGTAGAATGATTTTTCCCTTAGAGGTGTTTTGTTAATGTAGGTAAGGGATGGAGAGAAATATTTGATCATATGCTATTGTATTAGCCTTCTACCCTTAAAACACCAGAGAGTAAGATTTGGAAGAAAAACTAGTTAGGGTATTATAGGGCGCCATCTGTCTTTGATGGAGGATGGATGTGGGTCAGAAGTGGGGGAAGCATCAATGCTTGCACCTTGCATTTATTAGAGGTTCTGTAAATATTTGTTGTCTGATTGGCTGAAGGAATAAATGAAGTAGACTTTGGTGCACTGCCTCATTTTTCCCATGTCTCCTTCCTTTGTACCAACTACAGTGACATTTGTTGTTCACTGCATTTCCAGAGAGCACTTCGCACAGGTCCCTGACCTCTTGGAGGTGGGCGGGCCGAAGGTCATGATCCATACTTATTCTAGGCATCCACTCACACTGTGAAACTTCTTTCCCCTTCTGCACCTTGTCAAACTCTGATGGGTATCTTATGACATTATATCCTCTTATGCTCTAAGTTATGCATTGGTATAGTTTAGGATTTACCCAAATGAATAAATCTTCTTTACATTTAGGGTGAAACATTTGCGGGTGGAAGCTTCCTAAAAAAAAAAAACAAAAAAAAACCCCAGAAACCATTCAAGATGTCTGCCAAGAAATCAAGATCGCAAAACTCTAGGTTTCAGTTCTCAGTTGAGGTGAAAATTGAAAAGAGAGAGCATTCTCAATTCAGCAAATACATTTCCAGCTTAGATAGTTCAGTAACTATATAGTGTATTTGATTGGTTCTCAGGTGCAAATTTGAATGTCTCTGGGTAGGTTGTATTTTGCCATTGATAGTGCTGAAAAATTGCTGATGGCCAGGCTATCAGTTGGTATATTTGTCATTGCCTGAACTATGAAAATAGCAAAAAACTCATCCAAAAAAAAAAAAGTAATTGCAGAATGACTGTGACAGCTGCTTGGAAGAGAATTCCAAAGAAAATAGGGGAGGAGTCTTTTAACCCCTAGGCACCAAATAGTTACAGTAGCTCTTCTTCTTTTTTTTTTTAATGTTTATTTATTTTTGAGAGAGAGAGATACAGTGTGAATTAGGGAGGGGCAGAGAGAGAGGGAAACAGAGAGTCTGAAGCAGGCTCCAGGCTCTGAGCTGTCAGCACAAAGCCTGGTGTGGGACTTGAACTGACAAAGCATGAAATTATGATCTGAGCTGAAGTCGAACATTTAGCCAACTGAGCCACCCAGGTGCCCCTACTGGAGCTGTTCTTGACTACTTACGGTTCAGCACCAAAGGATTTTAGTTTTGTTGTAGATTCTTTGTAAGACATACTGCATCAGCAACACTTAATGGAAAAATAGTAACATTAACAACTCGGAGTGCAAAAGTAATCTCGAGTCAGACTCCGAACATGAAGACATTTTAGGAAGATGCATTAACCAATGTATTTTAGATGTCCTTTATATGTATGATAAAAATCTGTGTTCTATACATCTCAGAGAACTTCCTCAGTTTGCATATGATAAAATTCTACATGATAGGAACACATTATATCATTGTTTAATTGGTAGTGTTTTTCTTTCTGGTTGGTACGTAAAATAATAGGGCCTCTTAAAATCAATCTATGGTGTCAAAGTCAAGGACATCTGATATATATTCTTTTAAAAGTTCGATGAGAGGAGCCTGGGTGGCTCAGTCGGTTGAGGGTCCAACTTCGGCTCAGGTCATGATCTCATGTTTGTGGGTTCGAGGCCCGCGTCGAACTCTGTGCTGACAGCTAGCTCAGAGCCTGGATCCTGCTTCGGATTCTCTGTCTCCTCCTCTCTCTGCCCCTCCCCAGCTCATGCTCTGTCTCTCTCTGTCTCTCAATAATAAACAAATGTTAAAATTAAAAAACAAAGTTCCATGAGAAATCCCCTTTATTTTCAGATTTACAAATTATTCAAAGTAAAAACAACAACAACAACAACAACAACCAACAATGAGTGACTTCAACACACAAAGCCTAGAGTTGAATCCACTGGTAAAGAAATCACATTAAAACTAAACAGAATGCAATATGAGGGTCCAGGAAGAAGGTTTGATAAGTGTGTTCGTAAAGGTTGTGTTGGAATTTTAGTTAACAGGCCTTTATTGTACCCACTCTGCATGCAGCGTACTTACCACCCTGAGTTTTTATATTTCCCCTGAAACTAATTTGCGATTTCTTCAGGTTCTGACAACCTAAAGGGGGAAATAGGCTATTTCTCTGATTGTTCACTAACCTCACAATCTTTTTTTTTTTTTTCCAAGGAAGGACAAAGTTATTTATAGACCCTATTAATTTAGCTTAAATGATTCTAACTACTGGCCATGTGTAATCAGCTTTTCCTCCTTTCTACTTAGAGTTGGCTGGAAATGCATCAGATGGAAGAATTAGAAAACGTATTGTTTCAGAACATCCATAACTGCTTCTAATGTCAAATTACAAGTGGGGTTTCCAGGTCACATGAAAAGTACTCGGATTCAGTCCTCTGTGGAGGAGGCCAGCTTTTTGGCTGCTATAAATTCGTGGACAGAGAGAAGATGTTACCTTGAGACATGCCCGTAATGACCCATGGAATGGGATTTGAATATACTCTTCTATATTTTCAAGAGTTCATTCACAGTAGGAAAAGTTTTACAAGACTTTGAAGGAAATTGCTGCTGAGAGATTATGGAAGGGATTATTTGGTGGGGACCACTGGACGGTTTTGTTTTTTCTTGGGGAACTGGCCTTCTGGTTAATTTGGTGTCCATCATTCAATTCAGTGAGCCTAACTCTGTTGTTCTAAGAGGTCCTGTAGGCTCCTGGGTAGATGGGCAGACAGGGAGAGAACTGGGGGTTCTCTCTGATGGTAGGATCAACTCTGAGCCCCTGCCCTCAACCTCATGAACCGACTGGGGGATGTGCTCAGGGAGTCCTCCACCTAATTGAAAACTACAAAGGACAGCACCCTTTCTATTCATGGGGGGGGGGGGGAGCTCTGCCACACGTGGGGAGAGCTATAGAGGACTCTGAGTTTGTTTGTGAAATAATTTCAAATTTGGAGAAAAGTTTCCCAGTTAGAAAACATTTCTATTTACATTGAGGAAAGTGTGTGTGTGTGTGTTTTTTTAAATTATTGTTTAATTTATATTCATGTTAGATAGCATATGGTACAACCATGATTTCTGGAGTAGATTTCTTAATGCCCCTTACCCATTTATTCCATCCCCCCTCCCACAACCCCTCCAGCAACCTTCTGTTTGTTCTCTATATTTAAGGGTCTTCTATGTCTTGTCCTCCTCCCTGTTTTTATATTATTTTTGCTTCCCTTCCCTTACGTTCATCTGTTTTGTATCTTAAATTTCTTATGAGTGAAGTCATATGATATTTATCTTTCTCTGACTGACTCATTTCACTTAGCATAATACCCTTTAGTTCCAACCATATAGTTCCAAATGGCAAGATTTCATTCTTTTTGATTGTCGAGTTATACTCCATTGTATCTATATCTATTTCTATATCTCTTTCTGTAGCTACACCACATCTTCTTTATCTATTTATCCATCAGTGGACATTTGGGCTCTTTCCTTATTTTGGCTATTGTCGATATTAATATAATTTAAAAAATATATTTCTCCCCCTCTCCCCCAGATGATTTGAGAACTCTGATTTGGAGCTCAAGACTGGTGTCATCTTGAGAAGCAAGATCCTCATCAGCCCAGCCTGGCTCCACACTTTCCATCCTTCGGTTTCGTACAGCTGGAACTCAGTGCTGCTCCTGGGTCCCATTGCACGGCCTGAATCTAGTCGGCTTCATCAGGCTATTCCTGACTACGCTCCCTCCTGGACATGTCACTCCGAGTTTGGTTTTAGGGCTTCCATTGTTTCCCAGGCTTCATGCCTGCCCATCCCTGCTGTCCCCACCTTTGTCTCACGTAATTGGTTTGCCTCCTCCTGGTCCAGGGCCTTGCATCTCTCTTGCCAAACCCTCTCCTAGAGCCTGTTCCTGAATCACAGGCTGTGGACAGGATCTCTAGCCCTACATATCCGATCTCTCTGCACTTTAGACCTCAGGCCTAGATGGCCTGTTGTTGGGCTTTCATTACATGTTAGAACATTGGGCCATACTTGTGTTTATTAATCCTTTCATTTCCTCCATGTTTTTAATGACTATATCATTTAAAGTCACCTATTCTGGTTTGCTTGCATTTTGACCAATGATTTCTATACCGTTTGGACGCTCTACTTGAGTATATTCAAGGCATCCTATGCCAGCACATAGGATGGTTTGCCTTACCCCTGCTCACATTTGTGGGTGGGTCTAGAGACTGGCCATGCGTCTTTTATCTTCTCTGATTCAAAAGTACAACAATGGTTTTCTCCACCAAGTATATATTACCTCTTTTCTTGTGTGACCCGTATCATAGCAGGATTGATGTATGGTTTGGGTCTCAGCTCTGCTACTTCCTAGATATGTGGCCTGGTATCTATTCCTTAACGCTGTCTACAGTTCATTGTCTTCATTTGTAAAGTGGGGATTGTAATAGCTGCCTCATATTTTCTTGCGCATGGACTAAATGAGATGATCTGAAAGGTTCAGCAAAGTGTCTTGTAAATAGTAAATGCTTAATTCACAGGAGCTATTTTTATTATTTCAGCTTCGCTGAAGCGATGCACAATGGGCAACTATAAATACAATTACAAATAACAGCGATGTGTGAGAAGTTCCGTGCTAGCGATAGGTACGGTGTGCTTGCGGAATGGAAGTACTCAGTGACGAGGCACAGGATTCTCTTGAGGTATGGAGAGTGGTGTTCAGTGAAGCTCTAGAGACCAGGGGACTGTTAAGCTGGACTTTGAAGGATGGATAGGCCTTGGCCAGAAAGAATAGAGGCATCCATTCAGTTAGGCCACGATTTTCCAAATCTAGCACTCCTGAGAATTTGGGTTGAATAATTTTTTGTTGTGGTGGCCTGTCCTGTGCATTGTAGAATGTTTAGCACTAGATGTCCTCTACCTACTAGAGGTCAGTAGCACCTCACCCCTCCATTCCAGTCACGACGGTACCAAATGTCCCCTACGGTCTCACCCCAGTTGAGAATTCTCAGTTGGGAAATAGGGGGTTAAAAACTCGAAGGTTGTTTTCAGTGCTTCCCCATTCTCACTCCTGGCCGGTCAGCCTCCATTTTTAAGAACATGAGGTGTAGGAGTGCCTGGGTGGCTCAGTCGGTTAAGTGTCAGGCTTTGGCTTTGGTCATGATTTCAGTTTGTGAGTTCAAGCCCTGCATTGGGCTCTGCCCCGACAGCTCTGAGCCTGGAGCTTTGGATTCTGTGTGCCCCTCTGTCTCTGCCCCTCCTCTGATCACACTCTGTCTCTGTCTCTCTCTCTCAAAAATAAATGAACATTAAAAAAAATTTTAAATGCTTGAAAAAAAAGAACATGACATGTTAATCTGGTGTCTCAACTCTACGTGACCCTATTTGTCATCAGTCATCCCAAGGACCACATACTCATCCTGCTAGTATGTATTTCACCAAGAATACTTAGTATTTATTATATGTCAGAGGCTGTGCCAAGGACTGAGGACACGAAATCCTTCCTCAGTCATAGTTCATAGCTGAGGCTCAGAGCTTGAAATTTACTCCCTCTTTGAGTTGTATGCATGCCAGTCATTTTTCAGAATTCTGTTCCAGTTTTTGTGTAATTCATTTATCACCGTAAATCATTAGTTACCTTGTTACTACTAATCATTAACTCATAAGGATTATAATTGCTCATATAATTATTCAACATAAAATATTAATCGCCTATACCTCCATTGATTTAATAATTATCATGAACTCCATGCTTCCTAACATTGGCTGTTTTAGGCTCTGTGCCTTCACATTGAGGCTCTTCTGAACTCTTCGGACCTGCAAGTCTAGGAAAGTGCATTACCTGCTGTCCCAAGTTCATGCATCAAATCTTGATTGACCCAGGCCCCTTCTAGTTTCTTGTGCTCAACACCCACATTGTAATTACATCCTGTGGATTGATTTGTTTTCTTTAGTTAATACCTGGCTCTCGATAGCATTAACATTCACAACCCTCCTTAGTTAAAAATGCATACGATTATTATTTTCAGCAGCAGCAGCAGCAACAACAACAACATTCGAAGGTGCACACACACTTAGACTTTGGGGTTGGGCCAGTCATGACAAAGCAATGTCTGGAATGTGGGCTTGGATACAATGCGTAGTTACACATGCATTCAGCCATAATGAGTGCAAATGGTTCACAAGCACTTCCTTTCTCTGAATAATATCAGTTGAGAACTCTTAAATACCACCCACTCTGAACATGAGGTGCTTTACAAAAGGCAGAGAACAGTCTGCAGATGCAAGGTGGAAGGAAGATGGTGAAAGGTATGCATCCTGTGTGAACGAGCAAGTTCGTCTCCTTTGATCAGAGGGCTGTGTACCAAAATCTGTGTCTTCCATCAGCTGAGTGACCCAGTCTCTGGTCCTTCTGAAAGTGACATTACGTGAAAGGACATCTCAAATGGGGGTGCTTGCCACGTTGGCTGGAACCTGCGCTTGTGTCCAACAGTAGCTACTACATCCATGAGCATGATCCCACCTTGAACTCCTTTTCTATAATCTAGAAATCTGTTGCATGTCCAGATGGCGAAACTTATTTACAACCGTTACCTTTGCTTTCCTTCCAGTTTTGCCGCTTTCTCATGCTGGAAATGGATATGGAACATAAAAAAGTTTAGACAGCTCCCTGGGAAACTTTTAAAAGCCATTAATTCGGAAACAATTTTGCTTCTATATTTTATTTCCCAATTGGTTATGATGGAAGTAATTGTCACACCCAAAGGGAGAATTGTGACTTCAGGCGGTACATAAACAGCTACGTTCTTTGGAAACAAAGTCTTGTTTTCATGTAAATGCCCTGAGTGATAAAGAAAAATCTGATCAATCTGGAAAGCATATTACCATGACTGAACCATTTCTCAAAAATAATCCAAGTTATCAGGCCTGTGTATCATGCACTTTAATAAGAGAAAAGGACGTATTTTATACATCAAGTCTTTGTTGCTCCAGACATTTGATTAGGTCAGGCTGTACACCTATATGCTAGCTGTTCATCCCTTAAACACTCAAAAGAGAAATCTTGATGTTACCGAACACCTGGGACTTCAATGTCAAAAAAAATATAAGGCACCTACCCTCTCTGAATTTTAATGTGTTATTTTAAGAGTAAGAACAAAGATACCTCCCTTGTGGAACTGCTGGGGGACATAGAAAATAACACATGTAAATCAGCTAGCATATGCTTTGTGGATGCTTAATAAATGATTACACTTTCTGCCCACTGGTAGGTAGTGTCTGTGTGTATTTATGTTGCAGACGATCAGAAGGACACTAAGTTCTGGTCTTTCTGTTTTTGAATTTGAATTAGAAAAAGAGGCTTTACTGGAATTACAATAGGTTTTTTTCCCCCCACTTTGCAATATTCCATAAAAGGCTTTGTTCACAGGGGCACCTGGGTGGCTCAGCTGGTTAAACATCTGACAGTTGACTTTGGCTCAGGTCATGATCTCCCAGTTTGTGCGATCGAACCCCATCTTGGGCTCTGTGCTGAAGTGGGGAGTCTGCTTAGGATGCTCTCTCTCCATCTCTCTCTCTGCCCCTCTCCCCTGACTCTCTTTCTCTCTCTCTCTCTCAAAATAAACTTTTAAAAAAAGGCTTTGTTCACAATACTGATCACTAAAAATCCGATCATGTTACATAAATCTACCTTAGCTAGTTTGATCTATGTAATGCTCAAGGACAATGGCATATGGGCATATTAAACTAATTGGTGAATTATTTCAAGGTATAAAACCATTCTGGCCTGTACACCTCGCTTCCAGTTGTTTGTACTGCTATTAATTTTTCTATTTAGAAAACAACAATTCAGCAGTCATTGAAAATCTGTAATGAGTGAGGCAGTCTGAGGAAGAAAACGATGGATGTCACATTATCTGAATAGCAATTAATTGCAATTTGGTTTTCCTTAGGGAAGTAAATCTCCAATTGCTTTACAAGAACTTAGTCAAAAGCCTAAGAGTTAGTTAAAGGCATGACCCCCAAGCTGGAAACTGTATTTTCAGCCTTTTTGGCCACGAGCTTGACTGAACATAGGCCAATGGTATATGAAAAGCAATATGTGCAACTTCAAGGTGTGAACTTGAATATGAACTGCTCTCTTTCAAATCCCTTTTTCATCTTCTTGTGCCCAAGTCAGAGATCCTGACCTTTGAGCTGGAGGCAAGAACAGGATGGATGGGTCTCTGGAGTATAAACTCCAGAGGGTTGAAGAGGAGGAGGAGGAGGAGGAGGAGGAGGTGGAGGAGGAGGAGGAGGGGGAGGAGGGGGGGTTGAAGAAATGTATGGGGAGGTGAGTTCACCTAGATACTTGAGTGACCAAAAAATATCTCCCATGCAGATGCTTCCATTTGTACCCTAGCATGCATTTCCTTTTGTATCTTTTAGTAAGAGAATTCTTAATTTTAGCTGGACACATACATGACTGTTTGGAGACTACATTTCCCAGCCTCCCCTGCAGCTGTTGGTGGTAGTGACGTATCAAAACGTAGGCCAATGGATGCCTGAGAGGATGGAGCCTCTCCCTGGTCCTGAATTTCCTTCCCCCCACTCCCCCGTGGGCCTGGAATATAATGGTTGAAAACATGGTTTGTATGGGCATGGCGTAAACGGTTTTTCACCACGTAGATGAGGACAGCACCCTAGAAGATGGTGGAGCAACAAATGGAAAGATAGGTGGATTCTTGATTGAGAGCATGAAACACAGTTGTCCTGCTAGCTAGCCTTTGATGGCTCACTCTATTTTGGGTATCTTTTTGCATAGTAATCTATTCCATGACTAATGTTGCCATATATATATATCTCAATTTGTTATCAGTTATCAGGCCTGTGCATCATGCACTGTAATAAGAGAAAAAGGTGTATTTTATACATCAAGTCTTTATTGCTCCAAATACATACATACATATATATATATATATATGTGATATATATATATATATGTTGTTTTACTCTTTCTAAAAGTCTTTACATGTATAACTTCATTCTACTGATTTTTTTTTAATTGAATGCCTAAGATATGGTTGATCTTACTGAGCACTGACAATATAGAAATGAATCACACATTCATCAAGATCGGCAGGCTAGCTGGAAAAGAAACAAAATTTTTTTTAGGATAATAGATATTAGGGGAGACAGGGCAAGGTGGGGACTTGAACCACAGGTGCTAGGGTTTCCCTTATACAGAAGGAGAAGGAGGTCTGTCTCTTTTCCTTTGATTAAGTGGTTCCCAGCCCATGGGTTTTGGACCGGCGACATCAGCTCATCTAGAAATTTCTTAGGAATGCTCATTCCCAGCCCCCCCAAACCAGACCTACTAAATCAGAAACACTGAGGCCCAGTTTTAACAAGCCCTCTACTTTATTCAAAGGCATGTTTAAACTTGAGAATCACTGCTTTAGTCCTTATGGCAGCTCTGGAAGCTAGTCAAGGAAGTTTATAATATACCCATTTTATGAATGGAAGAACCAAAGTTTAGGGGATTAGCCAATTTGCCTATGGATCGTGGCAGACTCTGGTTTAGAATCCGTGTTCTGATCCATCCCCGTGTATGAGACCAACTTCACTATCCCAATTCTCTATGTAAAGGTTTGGAATCGGTTCCACATACAGTATTTCTATACAGCGGCAGCACAAAAGTGGATTTGAGACTAGGGACAGAATGTACAATTACTGTTGGCTTCTGCAAATAGTTAGGAAAGACAGGATTTTGTCACAGTTACTTTCCCTTGCAAATCTGTTATTTTCTGCAATGCCTGAGTATGTTTCACATCGACCACACACTGGGCAAAAGTGGACTCCAGGGCCTTTCTGCACAAATCTGTTTTCCATTGCTGACGGGTGTTGGCCGCGTAAAATGCCCAGAAGGATCTTTCTGCACAGGCTTATGTGGCCTTGGTGACTTAATGATTGCCCTTTATGTGTTCCTAAGTGGTAGATGTCCAGGCGGTATCAATTCAGAAACAGTATATTGAACCAATGCCATGGCTGTCCACAAGGTACCCACACCTCCTTTCTGAGTTAGGTGTGACAGGCATGTCCCACAGGCTGATCTTTCATCATGGACAAAGTTGACCTGCATGTGTCTTTTTAAAAAGTATGACAACCAGGGGTGCCTGGGTGACGCAGTCAGTTAAGAATCCAACTTGGGCTCAGGTCATGATCTCGCAGTTTGTGGGTTCAAGCCCTGAGTCAGACACTGTGCAGACAGCTCAGGGCCCATAGCCTCCTTCAGATTCTGTGTTTCCCTCTTTCTTTGCCCCTCCTCTGCTCAAGGTTTGTCGCTCTCAAAAAATCCAGGCTAGAAATAGATCTGTGTTCCCAAACACGTGGGCTTTTCCCCTTCTCTCCTAAGTATACCTGGGAATCTCATCCCCTCTGTGGGAAAACAAACAGGTCAGTGAGGAGTAAATAAGAAAGCAGTGACCTCCAAATCCAGGCTTCTGGTGTGGGCAGGCTGTCCTCACTGTGAGCCATCTACGACGTGTGGCATCAAGCAAACATTGCCAAGAGGGAAGAACACCTTTAGTCAGGCTCACTGCGGTGAGAGCTCTTCACTCAGGCACAGATGGCCATTCTTTCCTTTGACTGTGACCCATTCGTGATGCAGGGCTCAGGGCGGGGTGGTAGGGGGAAACTTTGTCCGTGCCTGCCGAGTAACAAAATGGCTGGTCGGTTCAGAAAACACAGTGGGGAAAGGACCAAACCAATGCAAATTGCCTTGCAGACAAGTAACTTCATCGATGGAATTTTTTACGTTTAGATTTGTCTTAGGTCCCAGAAAATACTGATTTATTCATCCGACAAATCTCTGTGTTGAGCTCTACCTATCAGAATAGCACTTGTGGTTGCAAAGATCACAGGAAACGGTCTTGACAGTGTAATGCTCCCCTCACCTCTGAGGGGCACAGTATCTCAGGAAGAAATCAAACACAGTGACATGATCCAAATGACAGGAGAAAGAGAGAATTCCAGATCAGCCTTGATGAAGAATGGGTATCTCATTTCCCTGGAAAACTAACACTTAAGAACTTCCAGCTTCATCCTCTGAAAGACTACATGGAATAAACACCATTCACTCCAGTGTCTCCAAGATGCCTGATGGTTTTTGCCTTTGTTCTTTGTTTTTCAGAGCTGACCTTTTCTTAATGATATTTTACTGTAACCCAGTTCATGTTCCATTGAGTAGTATGTTTAAAAAAGAAAATCCCACAGGACTTCCCTGGTAATTTTGCAGTGGTTTATTAGAATTTTAAATACTTCAGAAAATGGACTTAAAAACTCACTTGAAAGAATTTGAAAGAGAAAAAATATTGACCTTTATAATAAATTGATACTGTTACAAAAATATACCCTAGAGAAGACTGGAAATGGTCATTTAGAGTTGGATACTAGCAAAGTAAGCTCTTTAATGTATCTCATAAATATATTTTATATTCCTTTCAAATGGCAAGTGAATGCTATAGGCCACTTTTTTTTTTCATCCATAATTATTTTCTTCTCATCATAGGAATCCATTCAGTGTAATTTGTCCATGACATTTAGGTAGAAGTGGGAACATTTCCACTTCCTGTTTCTAAATGCTGCAGCATCAACAATGTTAACTAGATCTTATGTATTACAATAATGTTGATTCTAGGGATGATTACACAGTCATAAGAATTGCATGATGCTCTATCCGAGGTTCTACCTCCAGAGAAGTGGTCACTGTGATTGATGTTTTAACACAGAAATAATGTGTTGTCTTTGCAAGTCTATAATGAAGATCCTGGTTTGAGATTAAATAGAGCTCACTTGGGCACGTCTAGGTATGAAAAAGGAAACACATTTCCTAAAAATGTCCTCTGCCTCTATACACGATGCCTCCTGGTCCTTCTCTTTTCTACCTTCCTCAGGTTCATATTCTGAGTATCGATGGATCAAGAGATAAGGGAAAATCTAAGAGACCACCTACGAACTAGGAACGGGATCCCAAGTAAAGGACAGACAAGCCAAGGAAATGGATCGATTAGGCAAGGACTGGAAGAGTCTGCCGAGACAAAGGAGGCATGCTAGTCAGGATAGAGCACGCTAAAAAAATGAGGCCTCGAACCTCATGGCTTAACATTAAGAGCGTTGGAGTTGCACAGAGCTTGACACTGGTTTATGTTATTCTCACTTAAAGTCCAACAGTGGTTGGTGGCAGGCTGAGTTTTACCCAGACATGGGAGAGCAAGGACATCTCAGCGTGGGCCTTCTCCAGTCGCTATGGCAGAGGTAAAGAGCGCTGGAAGGTTGCCCATCAGTTCCTACATACTTTGGATCAGATAGGATGCAAGTTTTTTCCCTCATTGTCCATTGGCCAGAATTAGTCAAACGGCCCCCATGTGCATGGGGCAGGGGACTATGCACTTAATGGGCAGCACAGGTCTCTACCTTCATCCTACAGGACAGCGCCCATTATGGAGGTTGTACATCACCCCTGAGCCAGCAGCTCAGAGGAGCCACTTGGGGCCCACTGTTGGTTATCCCACTTGCTGGTTACAAAACCAGCCCCTTGGTTTCTAATTCCGCCTTTGCCGGAGAAGCCGCTGCTGTTCCATAACACAGCCATCATGGTTCAGACTGGTGGGCAGAGACCACACACCAACGTGCTATAGGTTTCTGATTTGTTTTGACAATGATGCTGACGGAAGTAGGAGTCAAGGCACTGTGTTTGTGTGCAGTATTTCCTCTGTCACTAGTCTTGGGGCTGCGTAGTTGCCTACGACATGTTTAGTCCAGGGAAGACGCCAGAATTCATCAAGAAATCAAGCTCTTCTGCACTCTGCCTGTGTTTCCATTCCAAGAAATTTGCACTAACAGTCCTAAGAAGGGCTTACCATGATTTGGCTCTACTGGTTCAGTATCTGCATGGCCACCTCCTCACAGGGAGAGGAAAAAGACTCAATGCCAGGTACATTTCTGCCTCTAGCTCTCTAGAAGCTAAGAAAAATTTCCAGTCCCCAGCTTCAGACCAAACCAGAATCTCGCCCTCTTTTTATTTACATTGGCTGGGCAGACCTAAGGGAAAAGGTTCCTTGTTCATATGGGTGACTATGGAAAACATGGTTTTCTTCACTTGGGTATCTTCTGGCTAGCTCCAATGACTTGTGTCAAAAGCCTGTCCCTGGAGGGCAGCAACGGAAGACCGAAGACACACGGACAGGGCAAGAGCACTGAGAATGCAAAGCATTGGCAGCATTCATGCCAAGAAATCCCACGGCAGCAGAAGATGGTGCCAACAGCTTTTGTTAGGATGGGAGACAGGAGATTTAGCCCAGATAACAAGACTCATGACATCAGGCACCTTTGCCCTCTGCTCAAATGTCAGTCCTTGACACGGGGCACTGGCAGCCTGGAGGGGATGTTGGCAGGTGCTGGCACTCTCTGCAGTGCCCTCCAGTGCCTCGATAGGGCAGGTGTGGAGGCTATGGTTTTGGAGGATGCCAGCGGCACATTTCCCCCTGTTGGTCTTGGCAGAGACAGGACACTGGATGCACAGACCGCGGGGCCCAAGAGAGGAATGAAATGGCCTACACTGTGGAGCAGGCAAGAGGGCTGATTCACGAAGCAAACGGGAGACTGTTCACAATTTTCAGAATCACAAGGGAGAGGTCTGAGGGGTTGAAGATGCAAAAATACTTTTTTTTAAACTTAAAACAATTTTTTAATGTTTGTTTTTGAAAGAGAGAGACAGAGCGTGAGTGGGGGAGGGACAGAGAGAGAGATGCAGAATCCCAAGAGGGTTTTCAGGCTCTGAGCTATTTGCATAGAGCCTGACACTGGGCTCAAACTCACAAACTGAGATCATGACCTCAGCTGAATTCTGATGCTTAACCGCCTGAGCCACTCAGGCACCCTTATGCAAAAGTACTTTTGGCCTATGAGTGTGACCTAAGGACTCCACAGAGACATAGGGGCATATGGGTGGTTCTTTTTAACTTTGGTTTTTTGCATATTTGTTGAGTACTTAGTGGGGCAAGTAAAAGATGAAAACCCTGTTTATCTTAAAATGAGGGATTTTACTTATTTTAATAGGATGTATACTTTGCATTTCATGTATGATACACATTTACAAGGTGCAATTGTTTTGAACCTAGCAGCTTTTGGGCAAGCATTTGCCACCACATCGATTTGTGGGATAAAATAAATAATGCGTCCCTGTTGGCACCCCTGCACTGTACCCCACCTGGTCCCAGAATTCTGGTTGGTTCAGTGACGTTACACAGTAGTTTGAAATCAGCTCTGGTGGAAGTATTCACACTTATGCAAATCAGTGAATGTGAAAATTAGGGCTTTTTTTGAGGGGAGCGTCAACAACACTGTCCCCATTTACACTACTGTCCTCAACTAAGACTACAAGGTACAAAGAGTTGAATCGAGTTAATTTCTCCTATAGGCACTGAGAGGTTTTGAAAGGAAGAATAATATTTTCAAAGAGAATATTAAGGATATTAATCTGGCATTGATACATAGGAAAGGAAAGAAATGAGAGACATGTGTAGCCAGTAAAGAGTTACAAGCCTCTTAATATAATCCAGGAACAAGGAATCAAGTACTTGAACTTGAGTACCCAGGGTATAAATAAAAAGGAAGAAATGAGCCAAAGAACCTTTTAGTTAAGACTTTGATTTTGGCAGACAAGGTCAGGGTGACTGGCCCTTAGAAAAGATGCTCTTTAAATATGTGTTGAGTTCAATTGAGTTTGAATGAAAATTTATTCACAAATTTAATTTTCTGTTCTTCCCCCACCAACCCCCATTCTGTCTTAAATCTTTCCTCATCCTGTTTGTTGTTTGCCTATACCTACTTCTGTTTCTTGGTTTGCTCCCCCCCCCAATTATTCTATTTTTCTCTACTTCATTTCTAGAACAATTGGTAACCTGTCTTACTACCTGCTTAGAAATTTGGAAAACACAATCGCTTGGCAGATAGGGTGATAGAGCCGTCTTTCCCAGAGATCAGGGAGCTGGTTTTCCCCAACAAAGGTATTTCAACACAGGCTGTTTTTGGTTTGAAAGATACTTCAGACTCAGCATGCTCATTTCAGTAACATTCCGACATAAGGTGGAAGCAACAAAACGAATGGAATATGAGTCACCTTTAAAACTTGCAGTGTGCTTGTCAAATTCATCGCACAACCCACACACCAAATTCATTCCTTTAATTGAGTGTCTGGTAGGTGCCACCCTTCAGCATATGCTGTAGTTAGTGATCAATTGTTACCACAAATGATTTAACATTTGTGTACACGGGAGATGACATGTCATAACTCATGGAAATGCCAATGCTGTGAAATAACCACAAACAGTGATAAATGGGCTGTCAATGTCCATATAATTACTCCAGATCTATCATCCTACGTTGTATGTCGCAATGCATTAGTGCATGACAAATGTGCATCATCCCAGTGATCAATATCCCATTCCAAATGAGAGTGTGTTACTGTATAATTATCATGTTATATTTTCTGATAATTTTTCTGTCCAGCTATGCTGTATTTCACTTTAAAAATAAAACCACGGATCATCTACCTAGATTCGCATGACGATACTGGTCATAATTAGCATGTGGTTTGACATGTGCAGTTTTAGTGTAGACATTAATTATGGCTTGCAACATCACTTGGATTTTAGATAGTTTAGTTTGTCCACTTGAAGTAATATCTTCTGAATAGCTATCTTGCGTCCTAAATAAACCCATTCTCTGAGCCTTTGATCTGAAAACATTTTTTAGTGTATTGGTATGTTTTTTTCTTAATTTCCTCTTCATTTTGCCTTCTCTATCTTTTTCTTTAAATAATAGTTTATTGTCAAATTGATTTCCATATAACACCCAGTGCTTCTCCCCACAAGTGCCCCCCACCATGACCATCACCCCCTCCCTTCTCTTTATTTCATTTTGATAAGGTAGTATTTTCTAGGTTAAAGATGGAGGGCAATCAGATTGAACCAAAAATGAACAATTTAAAACCAGCTCTTTGACAGGCAAAGAAGACCATTTTTATACATTCAGATACTTTAAGAATTTTCTGATAGTTTCTTGAAAGGATAGAGGAAACATAAACAACTCAGTTTTGCTGGCATCCCTGGCCTAATCATGTACTTATAAAGGGGCAATGGGGAACACCCTTGGCCTTGCTCATGACCCCTGGGGATGAATGACAGGGAGTCACCAGTAATTTGATCGACACATGAGTCTGGCTGGCCCATGGTCTAAGACTGTCACTCAGCTAGTGAGAGCCCCGACTCAACCCTCAGCAGCTACCTGTCAGAGCCGCTTTCTTATTCTCCTCTTGCCAAAACAATCAATTTCATTTAATTATTTGAAATTATTTTATTGATTAAATTTGACATGTAACATTGTATAAATTTAAGCTGTACATGTTAACCTGATTATATATTGTAATAATGGTTTCCATCATGATAAAATATCACATTGCTTGCTTATTGTACAATATTATTGTCTATGATCAATTAATTGTACATTCAGTATCTATGGCTATCTTAGTATTTGTTATAAGTTTACTCTTTTTTTTCTTTTAAAATTTTTTTTAATGTTTTATTTTTCTTTTTGATACAGAGAGAGACAGAGCATGAGAGGGGGAGGGGCAGAGAGAGAAGGAGACACAGAACCAGAAGCAGGCTCCAGGCTCTAGGCTCTGAGCTAGCTGTCAGCACAGAGCCTGACACGGGGCTCGAACTCACGAGCGTGAGATCTGACCTGAGCCAAAGCCGGAGGCGGAGGCTTAACCGACTGAGCCATCCAGGCGCCCCATAAGTTTACTCTTCAACACCGTCAGTCTTACCCTCCCAGACCCTACCCCTGATAACCACTGTTTTACTGTGTTCTATTGTTTAACATGTTTGATTTTTTTAGATTCTAAATCTAAGCGATATCATACAGCACTTGTCTTTCTCGTCTGGCTTATCTTGCTTAGCATAACGTGCTCAAGGTCCATCCGTGTTGTTGCACGTGGCTGGCGGTACTCCCTTCTCGTGGCCCGATAATATTCCATTGTGTAGACGTGCCCTATCATTTTAATCCATTCATTTGTTGGTGACTTCCATATCGTGGCTATTGTGAATAGTTCTGTGATAAACACCCGAGTTTTTTCCGTGTCTTGGCAATTGTAAATAGTGCAGTGATAAACATTGGGGTGCACATATCTTGCTGAAGTCCTGTTTTCATTTCTTTTGGGTATATTCCCAAAGTGAAATTGCTGGATCAGATGGTAGGTCTATTTTTAATTTTTTGAGGAACCTCCATATCGTTCCCCATAGTGGTTGGACTAGTTTACATTCCCACCACCGGTGTATAGGTGTTCCCTCTTGACCACATCCTCACCAGTATCTCTTGTCTCTTGTCTTCTTGATAATGACCATTCTGACAGGTGTGAGGTGATATCTCATTGTGGTTTTGCTTTACTTTTCCCTGATGATGAGTGATGTTGAACACTTTCTCATGTGCCTGTTGGCCAACTGGATGTCCTCTTTGGAAAAATTGTATTTAGTTCTTCTGCCCGTTTTTTAATCAGATTTTTTGTTATTAGTTGTGTTCATTCTTTATACATGTTTGATGTTTACCCCTTATCTGATATATGGTTCACAAAATTTTTCTCCCACGCTGAGGGCTGCCTTTTCATTTTGTTAATTGTTTCTTTTGCTGGGCAGAACCTTTTGAGTTTGACGTCATTCCATTGGTTGATTTTTGCTCTATTGTTTGTGAAAAGCAATCATTTTCAGAAGTTATATAATCTCAGTTGCTTTTTGAAAGAAAAATAGCCATTCACTGAGAGAGTATTCTAGTAAAGGTTTAACATAATGAGTTAACATGTGGCCTGAACGTCTAAGCAGGAACGTGTGATGCTGAAAGAAACATAATTTGTGAGGAAGTGAGATGCCTGAGGAACCTAGGATACTGTTCCCAGGCTTGGGGAGCGGGAGGCCCCTGGCCAGGGCCCCAGTGTGTGTGCCTGCTCAGGTCTGTGGCACAGCAGTGTGGTGGCCCCGGGGCTGCTTTGTGGCTGTCTGACCTCTCTGTGACTCTAGTAAACCCTCTCTGGCCAAGGGAGTCCTGTGTTCACTGCCAATGCAAACAGGACAGAGAGCACCCAGGCAAGCCCCCTAGGATAACTCTTCTTTGGCCCCAGCTGCATTTCTGAGGCTTCCTGACCTCCAGAACTATCTCTGGCTCACCTTTCCATCCACCCAAGCCCATTGCTTATCTTTGCCACATGCTCTTTCTGGAAATAAGCCCGAATTTCTCTTTAAGTTCAGCACTTTTCTTTTTTTCTCTTTCTTTTTTTTTTTTTTTAACATTTTTATTTATTTTTGAGAGATATAGACAGAGTGTGAGCAGAGAGGGAGACGCAGAATCCAAAGCAGGCTCCAGGCTCTGAGCTGTCAGCACAGAGCCCAAGGTGGGGGCTTGAACTTACAAACCCTGAGATCATGAACTGAGCTGAGGTCAGAGGGCTCAACCAACTAAGCCACACAGGGGCCCCTAAAGTTCAGTACTTTGCAAACCTCGCATGACCAACCGAATGCATTTTCTTAATTCTTCCTTCCCTGTCCTGTCACTTCCCAGTATGAATTTTAAAATAGGCCCTTAATGACCACTTAACCTGATTTCGTTCCCAATTCAAGCTTTCTTTGTTGCAAACCTTCTGACCGTGTTCGGGCCTGCATGCTGGCTGGGCTCTGTCCTCAAGCTATTACCTGAGACTAAACAATTTCTATCTCCAGTTTTTTCTCCATCAATTCCTTCCTGTTCGTTTGGGACACAAGTCTTGGTTTAAGTGTCCCTTTTTCAAAAGAAACTCTTGCTGATTTTCCAGACCCATTAAACCCTTTTCCCAGGCCATCCCTGCATTGCAATTTTACATTTATTTGATTATTGGGTTAACATCTTCCTTCTCCACTAGACTGTAAGTGGTTCAAGGGCCTGGATTATAGCTGTTTTTGTTCATAATACTTGCTAACACCTTCACCCACCCCCCACCGTGTGTGTGTGTGTGTGTATGTATGTGTGTGCGTGTGTCTGTTTAATGAATTGCTGCATGAATGAACGGCCAGATGAAAACTCATTACACAAATTTGCAACTGCATTGGGAAATTATCTCCCCTGTATGCACAAGGAGGACAAGAGACAGCAGATATGAACATTTGTAACACAAATTATAACTTGGCAGAATAATTTCTAAACTTCTCTAAAATAAAATATCCTGAAAGCTATATGAGAATGCATTTTGAAAACAGAATACGCAAAAGACTTTCCTATACGTGGTCTCATTGAGCCCTCAGAACAGGCTTGTCCCCATTTCAAAGACAAGAAAGGTCAGATCAGATAAGATAAGGTAAGTAATTGTTTCAAGGACATTTGAACCCAGAATGCCTGATTCATTGGAGAGATCTTTTTCCACAACATAAAACTGCTATCATGTCTCATATGAAACAATTTAATGTTCTCAGTCTAATGGTTGGCTTAATGTTATAAAATAGTAAATTTTTATTTCAATGATGTTTTATAGTAGGATTTTCTTTTGTGGGAAGATGTTAATAGAGATGATAGGGATTCAGAGCAAGCCACCCCAAAATATGCCATACTGGCATATAGATTATATTTTTAGGTTTTTTTTAATGTTTATTTCTGAGAGAGAGAGAGACAGAGTGTGAGCAGGGGAGGGGCAGAGAGAGAGGGAGACACAGAATTTGAAACAGGCCTCAGACTCTGAGCTGTCAGCACAGAGCCTGATGTGGGGCTTGAACCCACGAACTGCAGGACCATGACCTGAGCCAATGTCAGACACTTAACCAACTGAGCCATTCAGATGCCTCACCTATTGATTATTTTTAATGAAAGATGCTTGAAAAACAGAAGATGCTTGAAAAGTATTCTGACCTTCCCTTTTCTTCCAGAAAGCAGGAGATTAACCTCCCATGTGAAAGGTGCCTGATGGGGACCAGGAGGAAGGAAAACACTCTTATCACAGAGACAAGGAGTCAAGTCCAAGAAACCTGTAGAAACAGGCTTGGTTTAACTTTTATCTTCCTAGTTACCTTCCCATAATTAATTGCCCTCCACCAAACCCCTCTGTCTTATCCCGTTTTCACAATTTTCTACTCTGTCCAAGTTTCTTTGGAAGCATTTGGCTCCAACTGCTTCTTTGTGCCGTTCACTTGTCTTGTGAAGGCACCATGGACATATCAAAACCACAGGATGAAATGTGTTTGCTTTTCTCCTGCTTAGGTCAGTTTCATCCTTAGGCCCAGCCAGAGACCCAAAGAGGGTAAAGGAGAAAATTTCCCTTAGAAGGTCAATAAAAAGATTGAGATGTTTACCTGAAATATCAATTTATGTAACATTTTCCCATAACACCGCTATCAATTAACATACGACAGCTGTTTCTCCATGACATAAAATTGAAACATTTTACTTTTATCTAGAGATGTTTAAACTTCCCCTTGTTGATGGTCTTAGCCCTCGCAGGCATATTATGTTGTTCTTGAAGACAGAAAGTCTGAGACAGAGACAGGCATTTCTAAGATGAGTATCATCAAATAGACCCAAAGCTGTGGGGAATATTTGTCTTGATTCAGTGTTTGTGGTCAAAGGAAAATCACAAATCAGGAAGAACACTGCGATGGTTAATTTTATGTGTTAACTAAACTGGGCCATGGGGTGTGCAGACAGCTGGCCACACATTTTTTCTGGATTTGTCTTAAGGGTGTTTCTGGGGAAGATCAATATTTCCATTGGTAGACGGAGTAAAGCAAATCGCTCTCCTCAGAGTGGGTGGGCCTCATCCAATCAGTTGAATACCTGAATAGTCCTAAAAGCCTGAATAATGGGCTGCCTGATTGTTTGATCTAGGAGTTGGTCTTTTGCTGCCTTCAGGAAGGAACTGAACTCAAATAAAATGTCTCTGCTTGGGTCTCAAGCCTGGCAGTGTTCAGACAGGCCTCTGATTCATCGTCCTGGTTGTAAGGCCTTTGGACTCAGACTCAGACTATAACTACCCCATCAACTCTCCTGGGCCTCCAGCTTCTGACTATATTTATATAGTATATCTGTATATATATATATGTATGTATATGTATATATATCATCATATATTTATGTTTCTCTGGGGAACCTTGACTAACACAGATTTTGGTACAGTAAGCTATGGGAGTGATGTTGCTAACCTAGTGGGCCTGAAAGGTGGAACATGAAACCAAAGAGGCTTATTTGCAAACCTAATCTAACAGAATTTGTATTGGGGGTCAGTCGGTGAAGTTTCTGACTTTGGCTCAGGTCTTGATCTCACAGTTCGTGAGTTTGAGCCCTGCACTGGGCTCTGTACTGACAGCTCAGAGCCTGGAGCCTGCTTCAGATTCTGTGTCTCCTTTTCTCTCTCCCCCTTCCCCACTCACACCCTGTCTCTCTCTGTTTCAAAAATAAATAAAACATTAAAAAAAAAACTAAAAAAAAAAAAAGAATCTGCCTTGGTAGCCTTTGAACCTGCTTGGCACTTCTTCCTCTTTCTTCCTCCTGATTTCTCCCTTTGGGAATGGGAATGTCTATCCCACGCTTGTCTCGCCACTGTATTTGGGGAGCACATAATTTGTCTGCTTTCAGAAATTCATAGCTAGACATGAATTTTGCCTCAGGATCAGTTGTACCTTTAGTCTTAACCCGCATTTGATTTAGATGGTTTGGGGGGGAGATTTTAGACATTAGATTTTAGAGGTGATGCTGGAACAAGGTAAGACTTCTGAACTGTTGGGAAGAAATGAATATTTTGCATGTGAGAAGGCCATGAACTGTGGGAGGGGCCCAGGGCTGGGACACCATGTTGAATTGTGCCCCCTACTCATTTGTATGATGGTTTTTGGAGATGGGGACCTTAGGGGCTTAGATGAGGTTGTGAGGTAGCGTCTTCATGATGGAACCTTTATAAGAAGAGATGCCAGGACACCTGGGTGGCTCAGTTGGTTAAGCGTTGGACTTTGGCTCAGGTCATGATCTCACGGCTCATGAGTTCCAGCCCCACGTTAGACTCTGTGCTGACAGCTGGGAGCCTGGAGCCTGCTTCCAATTCAATCTGTCTCTCACTCTCTTTCTCTCTCTCTCTCTCTCTCTCACACACACACGCACACACACATAAACATTAAAAAAAAAAAGAATGGTATAAGAAGAGGCAGCAGAAAGCTTGCTCTCCTTGCTGCACAGAGCCCGATGTAGGGCTTGATCCCATGAAACTCAAAATCATGACCTGAGCTGAAATCAAGAGTTGGACACTTAACCAACTGAGCTACCCAGGTAGGTGTCCCAGCAATAACTTTTTCTTTCTTTGAAGTACATTTTTTAATTTCTTTTTTTAATGAATATAATATGTCAAATTGGCTTACCTACAACACCCAGTGCTCATCCCAGCAAGTGCCCTCCTCAGTGCCCATCACCAATTTCCCCTCTCCCCCACCCTCTTTCTTTGTTTTCTGTATTTAATAGTCTCTTGTGGTTTGCCTCCCTCCCTCTCTGTTTGTATCTATTTTTTTCCCCTTCCCTTTTCCCATGGTCTTCTGTTCAGTTTCTCAAGATCCACATATGAGTGAAAACATGTAGTATCTGTTCTTCCCTGACTTATTTCACTCAGCATAATACCTTCCAGTTCCATCCACGTTGCTGCAAATGGCAGGATTTCGTTCTTTCTCACTGCCAAGTAGTATTCCATTGAATACCACATTTTCTTTATCCATTCATCAGTTGATGGACATTTAGGCTCTTTCCATAATGTGGCTGGTGTTGAAAGTGCTGCTATAAACATTGGAGTACATGTGCCCCTATCCCAACAATAACTTTTAACTTTTAAGCAAAGAACCTTTCATTTGTTCATCTTTTTTCTTACAGTGATTGAAAGCCAGGACCAAGTTTTTTAATGCTAAGAAAAATTGTCAGCAGATTGACTTTCAAAGACTTCATATTTATATCTTCTGACTTCTTACCTACATTCTTTTAAAAAGAAATAGATCAGGATAACTTGAGAAGTCTTGTCCATGATGTGTGAAATTAATTATTTACTCTAAAATAATTTTAATAAAACTTCTTCAAAGAGGTGATAAGATAAAAGATCAAAGTAAGTTCAAAGTTAAATTGTTCAGAACCTTTCATTAAGTTTTAATATAGGGATGTCACAAAGTAGTCAAGTGCTAAATAGCCCTATGGGACCAAAATCAATTCTCCAAAATAATAATGTAGAGAAAATTTAGATTGAAAAATGCCTGAACTATGACAATCTAAAAATATTGTCTTTTGCTAGAATTGAGAGAGCATTGGGTTTTTAATACATATTTAAAAAATTATATAGATATATCTCTCTTAGAGAAATGCAAATTTCTTTGGAAATGTCTTTATTTACATTTATATAAAAATAAGACCCAATTTTACAGGATTCTATGAAAAACTTGCTCTTAAAAACCTAAACTAATAAAACCCTTGCAGAATTCTCATTAAAGTCAGGAACAAGACAATGGTGCTCACTAGAACCTGTAATATTTAATATTTTTTGGAATCCTACAGAATTTCATTGAAATGAATAATACAAACATTCTAAGGAGACAGGCAACTGTTGCTTTGGCAGATGAGATGATAATTTATATGGAAAACTGGAGAGATTGTAATGAAAAACTAAATAGTAAAAGGATTTAGTAAAGTGAATCACAAAAACATGTTAAAATGAACACATTTCAGTATACAAATAGCAATTGGAAAATGTAAGGAAAACAAATATCTCATTGACAATAGGAAAAATGTAAACAAAAATTGTCAAGAAATTTATTGAGTGTACATAAAGAAAATTTTATTCAGGGACCAAAAAGATTTGAGTAAATAGAAAGATATTTTCTCAGATTGGGAAACTGAGTATTGTAAAGAGTTCAAGTTGTTGTACATTAACATAGACGTTCAGTGTGATGATGCTGAATGTCACAGTTTGGGGAGATGCGGTGTGGTGAGGTGTTGGACGGAATTTGACAGTTTGCTTCCATATACACTGAAAAAATAATCCTGAGAAAATAGTCAGAAAAGTTCTTTAAAAATAAGAGTAATGTTGTGATAACAAAGAGAAAGTAATTAAATACATTTGGCCTTAGGACATGAATAGATGTGTTGTATTGATTACACTCTCCCGTCAAGCAAACTGGATTCACTCTCTGGTTTTATCACTCATAACTCTGTGACCCCTGGCAGATTTTTGCTGTATTTTCCTCACCTGTGAAATGGTATAATATTAGGTAAAATAAAATAAAACTGTAAAACGACTTAAAGATTAAGTTAAAGAATAATATTGCTGAGTATAGCATTCCTGAATCAATGACAAAACTCAGAATGTGTACATGAAATGATAGTTGCATTTTAACTAAAAATTTAAAAATTCTCTCAAAAATGTGTGATAAAATCAAAAGCCAGACTCAGATATTTAATAACAGTTAAAACCTCATTTATGTTCTTACTAAAACCTCATTTATGCTCTTAGTAGATAAACTACTCAGTAGAAATAATTGGCAAAGTACATGATGAAGATTCACAGAAAAAGAAATACACATGCCTTATGTTCTTTTGTAAAAGGCTCAAAATTGCTCTCAATTAAAAAGAAGAAAATAAAACAATTAGTATAATGTTTAGAATATACATTGTTGTAGAAGATCTAGAGCATCTTTCTTGCATTGTTTTGGAGGGTACGAAACTGGCAGAAATTCCTTGAAGGATAGGTTGATTGAGTATTCCAGAATTTTAAAAATGTACCTATCCTTTCAGCCAACAAGTCCATATTTCAAATTCATGAATTTCTCATATGCATGCACAAAAAATGAAAAAGAAATTAATAGAAAGCAGTTTAATACATTTTTAAAAAATCAGCAAGGCATATTGCAAAATGAGAAAATCAAAATAACAACACCATGTATGAAAGGCTTCCAAAATGTGTTGTGTGCGTGTATGTATTTAAGCATACATGCATTATGTAGAAAATTTGGGGTATGATACTTACAAATGTTTGGTAGTAATCATATCTAGAGGCACCTGGATGGCTCAGTCAGTTGAGTGTCCAACTTTGGCTCAGATCATGATCTCACGGTTCATGGGTTCAAGCCTAACGTTGGGCTCTGACAGTGTGGAGCCAGGAGCCTGCTTCAGATTTTCTGCTTCCTTCTCTTTCTGCCTCTCCCAGCTCATGTGTGCACTCGCTCTCTCTTTGTCTCTCTCTCTCTCCCTCTCTCTCTCAAAGATATGTAAACATCAAAAAAATAGTAATCAAATCTGTGAGGTGAGATTGAAAAAAATTTTTGTACTGTTTGCATCTTTCAACTACATCCATGTATCACTTTCATGGAAAAAGACTATTTAAATTTAGAAATTAAATACACCACAAAGTCCCAGAGCAAGTGTGTCTATTTCTTCCCACGTTTTTAAGAAAAAAGTAATAGATATTAGTGAAATCTAAGAAAAAATCCTGCAAAACTTACTGAGAAACATGAGAGGATTCCCAGAGAAAGTACATAACTCACAAATTACTTCATATTTTTGGATTTTCTTAGAGTTCAAAAATGTAAAATAAGGTGGAATAAACATTTTCCTGAACATGTGAATAAAATAAGAATACCTGAAAATGAAAGTACAAAACAGGGAATAGGTTCTTCAGATATTAATTTCTTTATAATGTTATAATAATTTAAATTATAAAATGGCACTAAACTAAGAAATATGACAAAATAAATGGACCAGAATAGACTTTTTAATTAGAAGGATAATTAAATGATGATTAAACATCACAGAACAATAAAAAAGCTGTGGGTCATTCAATAAATCATACTAAGACTGTTGATTAATCAATATCAGTTATTAAATGATTAACCAATGCAAGTCAATAGCACTAGAATATATTCAATGAAATTTTTAAAGTAATAGGTTTAATAAAATGTCAAACCATAAAAGACCAGAAACAAACAAATAAATATTTATCAATATCTGCACGGGCATCTTCTATTTTGAAAAGCAAAGAAAGAAATTACTTTGGCAGTGATAGTAGATTTCACTATAATTAAATGTGTTGTTTAAAGCTGTTGCTCAAAATTAAAGATTAATTTACTAAGCACCCTACAAATTTGGAGAATATTTACAATATATATTAAAGAGAAAAGGCTAAAATGTTTACTATGCAAAACTAATGCAAGACACATATGAATAGGTTGTATATTTAGATTAAGACAATAAGATTTCAAAAAATAAGTGGTCAACAATTTATAATAGTGGAAATAAAAATGGCAAACTGGCTGAAAATGGGAAAATGTTCAATCATGAGTAAATAGTCAATTAAAACACTAAAATACTATGCATGACTATGAACTTATCTAAAATTGTAAAATGTAAATTACTTAATAATGGTAAGAGTATTTTCTTATATACTACTGTGGGAATGTAAATCACATAGCCCTTTGGAAAGCATTCCAACATAAATTTAGAACCTAAAAAAATATTAGTAGTCTTCCATTCACTGATCGAAATTTATCTAAGAAAGGAAGATGAAATGCCTCATGCATAAAATCAATACTGGAAACACACCCATGCAAGCATTTCGAAGAGGCTTGAATGATTAACAGTGAGGATATGGTTAAGTGAAATGATGTGAACAATATGGATACATTTAAAATGATGTTTGTAAAGAGCCTGTGTTATAGTTTAAATGAAAAGGAAGTAAGTGACATACCCATATAGTTTGATCTCAACTATGCAAACACAACACATTAGATTAGAAGAATGAATTAAAAATGAAAACAAACTGAGAGCTAAAAAGGGAGAGGGGAAGGGGGGTGGTCTTGGAGAGGGGCACTTGTGGGGAAAAGCACTGGGTGTTATATGGAAACCAACTTGGTAATAAACTATTTTTTAGAAAATCTTAATGGTAGGCCAGTCAGTAGCGTTGCTTCAATGTAAATACAGTAGCAGGGTCATGTTGTTGTTATTAAAATTTAACAGATTTACTTTATGGGAGCAGGTGTTACTGCCCATCTATGATGATAAGAATTTGATTAAACAATAATGTCTTTTCTGCCCTTCATTAACTGACTTTGGAAAGCAGGCTAGTCAACCTCTTTTGACCTTGGGTTCTCTTGCTCTCATATGCTACTAACAACCATACGTGACTATCACGGTCATTTGAAAGATAGAATAAGGTATGAATGTAGAACTATGCTGTAAATGGCATGTAAATGGCATATATTTTTACTAAATAGTTGATAATTATTAAGTATCTTAAAGTCCTGCCTGGGTCAGTGGTTGAATTTTCCTGACACTAAGTCAACCACAACAGTAACTTCATGGCTATCACTGAGTGATGTTTCTGTAAAGAAGTACATTTGGAAATCCACCAGTGGTACAGATTTGTCCGTCAACGTCAAATCAAAGTTATGCTCATGTCAGCAAAGTATTATACATGGAAAGAGCTGTCAGCTTGTTAATATAAAAAGCACTGACTAATTTAAAAAAGTATTCAGTTGAAAGATAGTAGAAAGACAAGCTGCCAATATTAAGATAAATGTTACAATGGAAATTGGAGCAGGAGACCTAGAAGGTTTATCAGGAAACATCTTTGAAGAGTTTGGTATAAGGAGCAAGAATGGCAGACACCAAGTTGACGTGTGACAGACTATTGAGTAACCTATCTTGGTTGAATAACTATTTTTAATCATTTTAAGTGCAATAATTTTCATTATTTAGGTGCAACCTGTTATAAAGGGAATAAAATCGAGAGAGAAATAAGAAAAAGGAATGGACTCCAATGCAATGGGGGAGATGGGCATTGACGAAAATCCTGCCACTTCCTGGATTCCTTCTGGAACTCTGAAGGTAGAGCAGTGGTAACCATGGAGGAAGTTCGAAGCATCCTCTTTAGGTAAGTCATGAGACAAGTCTTTTCTATACTTACCAAGAGAAATTGCCCCTCAAAGATCAACAGATCTAGGGGGCAAAAGGCAGAAATATAAAGCTTACATAAGATAATGATAATATATGGGTGGGAGAGGAAGAAATGGTCAAATAAATAGAAGTATGTTAATGCACTTAAGGAAGAGAGTGTAATCATATACACTTGATATCACTCTTCCCCCATAGGACCAAATGGACGCCACCAGACACTCACTGTAACTGTGGCTCTGATTTCCGTTGCAGAAGAATCACCTTCTCTGTAGCCTTGTTCTGCAACTGAGCATATAAAAGGCGAAAATATCTAGTTAGTATGCCTAATTCTTTTACAGCTCTTGCCAACTAATTTTGAAAAAAATCAGTCCAGCGAATTAACTGACTAAAGTGACTATCTCATTTGTCAAACAATTGGTTGAACTTTTTTTTGCTTGAATCTAACATCCGTGCGTCTTCAGAGTGTTGGGGTCATGTCCATGCTTGGCCTCCTTGTTGATAACGAGTTCCCTGCCAGGCAACACATTTTACTATGTGTTTACTGTTTATTTTCTAATTCTCATTGAAATTTCAAGCTACAGAAAAGTAGGAAAAAAGATTAAACATAGTTCTGTTATTTAAAGTTACATGATGGTCCATGTGCTGCATTTTTCTGTGTCCACTTTTTAAAAGTATACATTTTTGCACATGCTTAACAAGGTAATTTATATTTTTAATTTAATAATGAATATTACATATTTCTTAAATTTATGTCTTAATGACTGCTGTATTACCGCTAGTTGGAGGCATCATTACCCACTGGTTCATTGAGTCATACCTCTAGTTTATGTCACTAGGTTATCCTGTTAGAATGTACACAGTGCTAAAAATTTTTGTATATGATCCTTTTGTCCAGTTGAGATTATTTTCTGAGGACTGGTTTCAAGAAGCAGATTATTTTCTGATTTTTTTTCTCCTAAGAGTTACCCATGAATGATTCTAAAATACATAGTCCTACACCTTAGTAACTACTGGGTTATGAAAAGTTGTTAAAGCTTTTAAGATGATAAAATATATTCATCTCATCCCCAAATCAGCATGTTCTTAATTAAGAAACATTAGAAACATTTTTATTAAAGTCAGCAATAAAGCAAATATCTGTATTAACATCATTACTATTAACAATGTTCTGGGGAATATTAGCTTATACACTTGGACGGGGACATGAAACATTAGGCTTGAAAGAAAAACTTTAGAAGGGAGGTGTGTGATTATTATCTGATGACATGACCATATGCTTGGAAAATCCATGCTCGAAAACTACTCAAACAATAAGAGAACTTACTATTATAGATAGGCATAAATTAATATTCAGAAATCAATGAAAAGAGAAGATTCTTAGAAATATACCTTGTAATAAAAGTGCAAAACAAAAATGAACAAAATTATAAAAACAAACATATAAAAAACAACAAAAGACCCCAAAGGAAACAAAATACGGTCTGTGGTGAAATCACTTCTGACACATGTTGAGGGAAGGTAAATTGTTACTTCTTTTGGAAAGCAATTTGGGGAATGAGTTATGTGATTGATGGGGCAGTGACCTTAACTGTTTCCCTCTGTCTCTATCTAATGATTTGCAATGGGACTTCGCGGTTCTCATCAGCAGATAAAGTGACGTCCCTGCTCCTGAATCTGGGCTGGCCTTGTGATTTTCTTGGGCCAACAGAAGGCTTTGTGATCAGTATAAACTTTTTGTGCTGTCAAGTTCAGTACACTGTCATATGACAAATATGTTTGGTCCCATATATGTTTTAAGTTACCCTTTGTATTTTAAAAACTTGTGTCACTGTATGGCCTGTGTGTTCAGACTGCATTGTGTATGTGTATTTTCGCTTTTACTCAAGAAATTATCCTTACGACTCTATAAAAAAAGCTTGGTTTTAGATGGTCTCCATTGATGCCTTACTGGAAGCAATGGTAAAATTAGGGCATCCCTTCTTTTCCCCTCCTTCCTCTTCCTCTTCTCTGCCCACCTTTTAGTTGATTGTATCATCTAAGGGTTTACCTTTGTGCTGTTGAATAAGGTCTCTGCTTCTTTGACTTGCTTAATGAGGAGAGTTTAATGAAGGGGCTATTTATTTATGAAGAAGGACAGGCAGAGCTAAGAGATTCAACAAGCAGTGATGGAGCATCTAAGACTAACAAAAGCCAGAAGCTCCCATACCTCTCTTCAGCTTGTGGGCAACTGGGAGGAATGGTCACCAGAACATGCTAAGAGCTGTAGCCACATGAGTCAGTTTGTCAGAATCTGTGGTGTAGGTAGAGGAATACAGCCACAGCCAAGTCACAGCGGTCCTGTGTCTTTATCGTGTCACTCAAATAGGAAAATAATAATGATCTAAAAGTGTGGTTGCAATTTATGCAGAACATGAGATATATGACTATCCTTGCTTAGTGACAGCTCACAATTAGCACTGGGCGATTCGCTCTGCAGATTAGGGATGAGGGGAAGTGTGCTCGTGTAGATCTACATAGTGAGAAAAAGTGAGAAAGAAAATAGGAGTATCCGTGAAGGTCCGATATTGGAAGGTATTATTCTTCACAATGAAGGTTGACGGGGTTCTGAGGTGAGTTCCTCACACTTTATGTTGACTTAGTCATCTGGAATCCGTATTTCCTCTCTGCAGTCATCTCTTTTCCTCCAATCTGCTCCTACCCATACTTACCTCATCACAAGTCTGTGTGTGTGTTTCTGGGTGTGTGCGCACATCAGCAAGTACTTCTAATTTGCATAGAAATACCCAAGGTACAGTTCCACTTGTGTAAGCATGCGGTGATATTTCATTACCGGTGAAAGAAAACAAAGCAATCAGTGTAGGGAATCTGATTTCATTAGAAAACATTATTGTCCGTGTCACTTTTAGGTCGACATGTTTAAATAGGATTGGGGATCCCAAGGTAGTCAGGGCGCTGAAGCGTGCCCTGCGGTGCCATGATGCGAAGACAGAAAAGATGGAAAATTTTTGTCAGAAAAGGACTTTCATATTCAGGCACTAAACGAAAACAGTACAGAAAGAGTGACTGTTATCAGCAAGCGTAAGACAACAGAAAGGATTTAAATGATCCGGAAAAATTAGAATTGATTGAACGAGTATAGAGTAGAGCGATTCTGGGTCTGCAGGCTGTGGTGTTAAAACAAATATCACATTTTTAAATGAGACTCATAATAGAACCCACAAACAACATGCACGTGACAGAGAGAGAGAGAGAGAGAGAGAGAGAGAGAATTCTGGGTGGAAGGACTTTGGCTTGCTCTGAAGAGCTGCATTTGCAGGGAGGTTCAAGAGTGGAAATAACACCATTGCCTCCATGGCGTGGACGTGTGGAAGGGGGTCTGTACTACATGAATTTGAAGGACTCAAAGGAATCAAGTCTGTGTGGCCCATTGCAGTGACATCAGAATGACATTTCACTTTCGTTTACATGTTGAGATTCTTCATTTTGGGAAGGGCAACAGAGGCCCATATTTGGAGGATGAACTAAGACCAGTGCATTCTTAAATGTGAAGATTCATTTGTCCACTATTTGTAGGGCCTGGGAAGGGACACGGAGAAACAGCTTCTCGAAGTTCAGTAATGCATTGTTTAGCCTGAAGACCTGTGTGACATCGATTGCCACATAATGTGACTTTTCCATCATTCAAAGGCCATTGTCCATTTGTTAGGTTTTTTTATTCCTTTGGCTTTTTCTTTCTCTCTGTTGTCTGATAGTTGGCAGTAGCTATGATCCCTTGCATGAAGGGGAAGGGGAAAGATAAAATTTTTCAGTCTTACTTCTTTTTAGCAGTTCTGAGAAAATTAAAGGAGGTAGAAGCTGTTACTTCAAATGAGGTTTCTAAATTGTTCATAATTAAAATTTTAGCAGTGATATAATGGGACAAACTAAGATCTTGTTCAATGTCCCATTCTATGTTGAACTTATAGCTATGAAAATCTTTTTTATATTAAAGCTCTTTATCAGGCAAGCATGTTACATGATTAAAGGAAAAAATGCAATGTGCAGATTTCCAGAAGCTACTATCCTCTCTTTCAAGAAATGAAGTTTCTTAAAAATATAGCAAAGCAGGAGTGCCTGGGTGGCTCAGTCAATTGAGCGCTCGACTTCTGGTCAGGTCAGGATCTCATTGTTAGTGAGTTCAGGCCACACATCAGGCTTGCTGCTGTCAGTGCAGAGCCTGCTTTGGATCCTCTGTGCCCCCTCTCTCCGCCCCTCCCCTGCATGTGCTCTCTCAAAAATAAACAAGCATTTAAAAAAAATACACAAAAGCAGAACAAAACTCAAATGAGGCCTTGGGAATTGGGCAAGGGGAAATATACTGAGGCCTCAGGCTGATTGGAAGTTTACTTTTACTTTATTTTTGTTTATAAAATATAAACTAAGTATTAAAAATATAGATAGGAATAACATAAAAATTATACATTTTCCCAACACTCAGAGGTAGACTTTTTAAAAAAAATTTTTAATGTTTATTTTTGGGAGAGAGAGAGCGAGCGAGCAGGGGAGGGGCAGAAAGAGAAGGAGACACAGAATCCAAAGCAGGCTCCAGGCTCTGAGCTGTCAGTACAGAGCCCGACATGGGGCTCAAATTCATGAACTATGAGATTATGACCTTAGTTGAAGTCAGGTGCTTAATCTACTAAGCCACCCAGGTACCACAGAGGTAGACTTTTAAAAAATATTTCGGTAATTCATATACATATATAATAGTTATTTTGTGAATACTTTAAGTACAGATTGTGACTTTTCCAGACTAAATCTTGTGGAGGTTTTAGAAAAGCACATCGGGGTAGCGGGATGAGGAATGAACCTAGAAAATCACATGAATGACTTCATAGCTGGCCAGAGAAAATATGGAAGGTGGAGGAAAAAATTGGCGGTCTGGAACAAAACAGTGATGGGATTTTAGGCAAAATCAGGTGAGGCATGATTGATGGGATGTAGAAAGTCCTGGGTTTATGTACAGAAAGGGTAGAAATGTTAAGAGTTAGTAGTGAAGCTAAAGATTTATATCAAACACTCTTGATTAAGTGCAAATCGCTATAGATTTTGTGAAAGTTGCTGGTACGGGCGTAGTGATTCTGTGGCATTAGCTCTGTGGCTACCACATTCAAAGTTGGCTGGCAGTTGAATATGGAGATGCTTGGTTGAGGAATGGGTCCTCTGGCAGAGATGTTTAGCTGGCTCCTACTCCAGTAGAGTAGTTCTGGGAAGGGTGGGCCCAGGTAACAACTACATCTCCCAGCATCCCTTGCATCTAGGTGCAGCCATATGACTGAGTGCAAGCCAATGAAATGTGAGGGGAGGTGCCATGTGCCCCCCAAGCTTGTTACCTCAAATATCAACTTGATTTTTCCCACCACAATCTTTCATCTTCGAGATGGCTAGACTTAAACGTGCATCGGGGCGCCTGGGTGGCTCAGTCGGTTAAACGTCCGGCTTCAGCTCAGGTCATGATCTCACGGTTAGTGGGTTTGAGCCATGCATACGGCTCTGTGCAGACAGCTAGCTCAGAGCCTGGAGCCTGCTTCCGATTCTGTGTCTCCGTCTCTCTCTGACCCTCCCCTGCTCGCACTGTCTCTGTCTCTCAAAAATAAATAAAAACCATAAAAAATTAAAAAAAAAAACATGCTTCAGTACAAAGTAGGAAGCTAACCTACTATAGATGGCAGAGCCTCTAGCGGCCTGAGTTCCGGAATGACTGGATAAAGGGATAAAGGGGCTGCAAACCTGTCCATCTGCCCAGTGTTGTTGTGTAAGCAAAACTGCAGTCTTACTGTGTGAGAACCTTAATAGCATTGGGGACCATTTTTTACAATAGTTTGGCAACATTAACTAATATTAATGGCATAATTCCATTTTAAGGAAAAAGATGGGCCTTTACAAATGCAAAATATTGAAGGATGATTCATTTGTTCAACAGATACTTACTGAGTACCTATCACAGTTTTTAAGGACTGAGGGTGCAGGAGTAAAGAAAATGAAATTGCCATGCTTAAAGAACCACAATATAATGGGTTTAAGAGACAGTAAGTTTGCAAGCAGGTACAGAAGTAATGTCATTCCACATGGTGGTAAGTTTTAGGAAGAAATACAAAGTATGATAATTTATGAAACTATAAAGTATGATAATTTATGAAACTATAAAGGTTTGGTGGTCAGAGAGGGCCTCTTTGAGGAAGTATCTTTAATTTTTAATGTTTATTCATTTATCTTGAAAGAGAAAGAGAGTAGGGGAAAGGCAAAGAGAGAGGATGGGAGAGAATCCCAAGCAAACTCTGTGCTGTCAGTGCAGAGGCTGACATGGGGCTTGATCCCATGAACGGTGAGATCATAACCTAAGCTGAAATCAAAAGTCAGATGCTTAAGCAACTGAGCCATCCGGGCGCCCCAAGGAAGTGATCTTTAAAGTGAACCATAAGTGCTGAGCCAAAAGCAACCCCGTGATGATCTGTAAGATAGGCCTTCCAGGCAGAGAGTTCGGTCAGTGCAGACATCCTGAGACAGGAATGAGTTTAGTGTACTTGACACAGGAAGAATGCTTGCAGCATTGAGCATGAGAGGAAGGGCTCTGGGGGATGCAATCCTAAAGCCGGGGATCTGATGGAAACTGCAGGAAGCGGTCTCAGAGGCCGGGGAAGATTTTAAGTAAGACATTGACGTGATCTGATTTCTTCATTGAAAGGATCTCTCAGGCTGGTGTGCAGAGAGTGGATTACAACAGAGCAAAAAAAAAAAAAATGAGTATTGTAGTATAGGCATACCTCAGAGATTCCAGAGATAGTGTAGGTTCAGGGATATTGTGGAGATTCCATGGGTTCAGTTCCAGCGCACCGCAATAAAGTGGATATTGCAATAAAGCAAGTGAAATGAATTCTCTGGTTTCCAGTGCATATGAAATTAATACTTGTACTATATGGTAGTTTATTAAGTGTGCAACAGCATGAGGGCTAAAAAGTAATGCACAGCCTTAATTAAAAAGTACTTTATTACTAAAAAAAAAAAAGGCTGTCATCTGAGCTTTCAGTGAGTTGCAACCACCAATTACTGATCACCATAACAAATGCAAAAATAATAGAAACATTTGAAATACTGCAAGAGTTACCAAAATGTGACAAAGACACAAATTGAGTAGATGCTGTTGGAAAAATGGTACCCATCGATTTGTTGGGTTCCAGGTGGCCACAAACCTTCAGCTTGTAAAAATCACATTATCTGCAAAGCACGATAAAAGGAAGCACAATAAAACAAGGTATGCTCATAATCTAAGCAAGAGATGTTGGGGTTGGCACGAGAGGGAAAGCAGTGGAAAGGGTGAAGAGAGACCGGAGTTAGGATATAAAAATAGATAGCATTGGATCACATTATTACTCACTGTTAGTGTTAGGCTACAGAAAGTAAGAACGAAGAAAACATGAAACAGATGAACATGACTTACTATTATATAAAGATTTTATACTAATATCTGATTATATTAAGTAGCTAGGACCAGCAAACTGTAGCCTGTGGGCCAAATGTCACTTGTTGCTTGTTTGATAAATAAAGTGTCTTGGAACATAGCCACCCCCATTTTTTTATGCATTCCAATGGCTGATTTTGCATTATAACAGCAAAGTTGAGAAATTCTGGCAAAGCCCTAATGGGTAGCAACACCTAAGATATTTTCATCTGGCCCTTTAGAGAAAAAATATTTGGACCCCTGCTAAAAAGAATTATTCTCTACATTTTATTATTTAACTTTTCGTTGTAAGAAGAATCTGGAATAATTGAACTAACAGAATCACCCGATTTTCAGGCAGATTTTTGGATCTCTCAGGATTCTAGTTTGGTTCCATCGGATTTCACCCTTTGGTACAAACATATGTTTGCTCTAAGGCAGTCACTAAAATAGAAATTAACGTAAATCACCATTGCAAAGATCGTGTCTTCGATCTGGAAGAAACTTGTATCATCATCTGGTCTAAGTCCTTTATTATTTCAGGGGAGGAAACAGAACTCCATGGTCCTTGTGTCACTAGCCCAGGGACACAAAGTCAGTTAGAGGCAAGGAGAAACCTACCGTGCCCGCCTTTCATCTCCCAGCCCATGTCCTGTCCACTATGCCGCAGTGAAATCCTGAAAAATAGACATTAGGTGCTTTGAAAATCACAAATTTGGATAGATAATGGATGGGGATTAAACGTCATTTTTTTTAACATCAAATTTCTAGTGTCCAATGTGCATTTCTTTTGAAGTAGATTATTTTTCATTTTGTAAAATGATCCTATTGATTCTATCTTTAAAATTTGTACTATGGAAATTTTGAAACAGGTATAAAAGCAAAGATAACAGCAAAATGAACCCCTGTGTCCCTGTCACTCAGCTTCTATAGTTAACGTGTGGCCCCTAGCATTTCATCTAATTCCCTCACCCAGCCTCCCACGCTCCTCACCTACATTGTTTCAGAGCAAATCCCAGCTATTCCATCATTTAATCTGTGACCATTTTAGTATTTCTCTCTAAAAGATAAGAGCTTTTGAAAAATCGTAAGCCAAAAACTAACAATAATTCTTTAATATCACCAATATCCAGTGTTCACATAGCCCCAGTTGTCTCATAAAATTTTTAAGTTAATATGAAGATACACAATTTGCTGTTAAAAAGAAAACCCTGGACATTTGTCCTTGGAGTGTCCCATTTTCTGAATTTTACAATGATGTCTCCATAGTGAAATGATTTAATTAAAATTGCTATCCAATAATTAACATAAATAATATTTGATTTTTTAAAATGTAACTTAAGGGTTTTTAGAGGAACACATTTATTGTGGAAAATGTACTATCAGCATGTGTACACAGAATCTACAGACATTCTTGAATTCTCCTGTCAGGTCATGCCACTCATCTGCTGGAAACCCTTGGACGGCTTTCCATCTCATCCAGAGTCAAAGCTACTGCCTACCTCTGGTCAAGACCCTACATGATTTACTCTTAACCTAGCTGTCTCGCCTTCTCTTATTTCATCTTTCATTCATTGGTATCCAGCCAAGTGACTCACATCCTTAATCATCTAAAACCCTCATTCCTCTAAAATTTTACTTTCTCAGGAGGTTGACAATGGTTGTTCTCTCTCCCTAGAAAGCTTATCTCCCCAATACCATGGCTCATTTCCTCTTTTCCCAGATATTTCCATGACTCATTCCCTCATCTCCTTCCAGTCTTCGCCAAATGTCATCTTCTCAGTGAGGCCTTCCAGAGCCAACCTATTTTAAATGACCAACTCTGCTCAGCACTCTCCTTCCCCTTCTCTGTATTATTTTTGTATATTTTGCCCGTTTCTGTATTTTTCAGGACCTAGGACAGAGCCTGATTCATAATAGGCATTTAGTAAATATTTGCTGAAGGCACAAATAAATATATGTAGTTATATTTGTTTAGAAGAGTTTTGTCAAATATTTATTCTAGATCAGAATGCCACCCCTGAATTCTTGGCTATTTTCCCATTCAAATTAATTAGATTTCTACCCTGTAGAAAATCTACAAGTTTACCCTGTGAGCTTGAGACCTAAAATAATGTAGAGTAAGTCCTAGTACATGGTTATTTGTTTCTTTTTCCTTTTCTCTGGACTCCAATCTGGACCAATCTGTGCTTTTTAGAGATACAATTTCTTCATAAGCTAAGTGGATCCTATGAAAAAAAGTGAATTAGAAAGTGAATATTAGAGAGGAAAAGATTCCCAAGCCCACTCTCCTGTGAATCTTTATGTCATGATCATTGTGTTTCACAGGGGTAGAGAAGGAAGACAATATCCGTCAACTGTCTGCTTCATTTTGGAGAATGAATCCCAGCTATTTTTTCCTATTTTTAATATATATCTTGTTAAAATTGTAATATCATCAAACGTTTCATTTCTTTTCTTTTGCTTATACCTCCACCCTCCCTTATCCTGTGATGTCTCCAAATGTGATGCTTTTCAGGGTGCCTTGAGTCTCCAGTGAGGTGGGAGGGTGTGAAGTCAACAGCAGGCTAAGGAATTATCTTTCCAATTGCTAGATGAGAACCAACTGGTGGCCATGAATTCAGGCTTTCAGAGTTCTTATTTCATACCCAAACTATGTTGCTCACTCTCAATCTATCACTGTCAATCTATATGCACTGATATTTGTTGAAATTAGACTTTCATGGATATTTTGCTTACTTGTGCTATCTTTGATTCTTTAACTATGAATAAATTCTCTTCAAACTTGAAAGTGTGGCTTATGATCACAGGATATTAACCTGATTGGTAAGAACATCTTTCGTTGGCTGGTTCTTTATAGCTTGGGAACCCCAAAGACCCAGTACGTGTACCAGGTGCAGTGGATAAATATTGATTAGGTTGATGAAAAGAAATGTTTCATGAACATAAAATATTAAAAAAGAATGGAACTAGTCACTTTATTTCAGGCAGAGAATAGGATATCCAACTTATTATTAAAGTTTAAAAGAAGGGTTAGGCAGTAAAATATGGAAGAAAAGACTCCAAAGCTAATTTTGAGTATTCAACATTAAGTAATTTGTTTATTCATTTATTTCACAAACACTTCTCAAGACTCTACTATGTCCTAAGCATTATTTTTCATACTAAGTGTACAGAATGAGTTAAGCATATTCCTTGTTCTTAAGGAATGTTCCTAGTAGGGGAAACAGCTAAATCAGTAATTATAATCCATTTTGGTAAATACTGTAATATAGATGACTGAATGTTATTCCAGCATACATAAGTAGTACCAGCTTCATTTAAAAGAGGGTAGTTGTATGGGGGAGGAGCGTGCCTGCGTGGCTCAGTCAGTCAAGTGTTGGACTCTTGGTTTCAGTTCGGGTCATGATCTCATGGCTTGTGAGTTCGAGCCCCACATTGGGCTCTGTGCTGACAGCACAGAACCTGCTTGGGATTCTCTGTCTCCCTCTCTCTCTCTACCCTTCCCCTTTACTCTCTCTCTCTCTTTCTCTCCCTCAAATATAAATAATAATAAACAAACTTTAAAAACAAAAGAGGGTAGTTAGGGAGTGATTCTTTTTTGTTTGTTTGTTTGTTCTTTTATAGTTTATTGTCAAGTTGGTTTCCATGTAGGGAGTGATTCTTAAGCTGATATCAAAAGTTGAGTAGGAGTTCCATAGAATGATGGCTGGGGGCACAGAAGAGAATGGGGAATCATTCTTCAGACATTGGAGGAAGTAGGTCCAAGGCACACATGTGTCTTCTGGGAACAGCAAGTATTCTGGCTAGAGCTTAGAGTATTTTGTGAGCCATGTTTTGAGATGAGGCTGGAAAAGGAGAAGATATGCCAGGGAAGACTTTATATGTCATTGCGAAGAGTTTGGATTTCATCATCAAGCTATGGGCCACCTTTCAGAATTTTAAAGGCGGGGGTAGGTGAAGGCAGAGAGATTGCATAATTAAAGAGGCTGGATCTTATGAGAGTAGAAGCAAAGAGTGAGTCTGAATGACAGTGGAATAAACACTTTTAGAAGTACGCCTGACAGGACTGATGATTGATTAACATGTAAGAGTGGGCAGGCAAGGAGAGAAGGAGAATGAGGAGATTCACATGGTGTATAAAGATCCAGGAAAGGATGGCAATTAAAATGAAGGAAGCTTTAAGAAAGAAGAGACAGTTAACTCCTTGTGACAAAATCTCAAAAAAGTCAAACAGACTAAGAATTACATATGGATTTGCCAATTAGGAATTAAGTAGTGATCTGTGTCACAATAGTTTCAGAGAGATGGTTACATTAGAAGCCAGGTTTCAATGATTGAAGTATGAACAGGTCCAAATTTTGGGTAGTCTTCAGCTGTACAGTTTGGATGCTCCTTTGTAAGAAAAAGGATACACAATTATTAATTCAAAACCATAAATAGAGCCTTAGAAGGTGTCCATGCAATAAGGGGTCCTGAAATACAGTTTAATTTCCTTTTTCACAAATTCATCTTTGGGCTGAAGAAGGGGTGAGTGGTGATGAAGTAGCAAGCCTTGGTTCAAGAAACTTGGCTTTAAAGGAAAGAAGAAAAATTGAAAAATTACAATGTGTGGACGTGAAGACCAGAGGGCATAGGAGTATGTGTGTGAGTGTGTGTGTTTGTGTGTGTTTGTGTATACTTCATGGAGTGACACTAGCATACTGGTAATGTGACTTGAAATGACAGAGAAGGTGTGGAAGGTCGGCAGAATAGCTGAGGGAATGGGAGGGGGTGGGATCAAGAGGACAGAGGGAAGAACATTCGAGGAGTGATCTGAATCAAGCTTCAAGGAAAGAGACTCTGAATGTGCTCCCCCCACACATGCAAAGATTAGGGTGGTGATGGATGTGCCCCAGGACTTCAGGGAGGAAATTCGTGAAAGTCTTGGAAATAACAGTGTCATAAAGCATTAATTGCAGCTGAGAGGTCCAAAATGAAGATTTGACATAGCCCACACCATTTGACGACCAGAAGGCTATTGCTGACTTTCATCAAGGAAGTTTTAGTGTAGTGCTGAAGATGGGAAACCAATGACGTTGTGTTGAAAAGTGAAAGGGAGTTGTAGCGGTGCAGCAGTGAGTGTGGGCTCAAAATTGGACGTGTTTGTGAGGAGAAGCAGGGAGACGGGGCAGAAGCCAGGGGACAATGCAAGATCCAGCAAGAGTTTTATTGTTTACTTATTCTGGATGTGCTGGAGGATAGAAGAAGCCTATACATTGGGGGAATCCAATCAGAGGGAGGGAGGGGGTGAGGGAAACGTATTAAGGGAAAGAAAAGTCCTTGTTAAAAATGTTTCTGCCCTAATTTGAAAAGCAATAGATACAGACAAGGCATTCAAGGAGTATAGAAATGATGCCGTGTGTGCAAATCCCCTAGAGTTATGCTTTCTGAGAGTAAGTACTGGGAGAATTTTTGTTTTGTTTTTATACTTCCAGACATTTTTTTCTATTATGAATACAAATATACATGCAAACGTACAGATATACAGGTGGAAATATTTTTTTACAAGATTAAATCTGAAATTGTGGGGTGATGTTCATATAAGTTCTCAGAGCTTCTTTTTGATGGCAAACCATTCCTTTTGGCAACAAATTATTATTTTGAAAATCAATCCTCTGTTGATGGGTGTAATTGTTTTCAGCTTACCACTATTTAAAAAATTGTTGTTAATGTTTATTTATTTTGAGAGAGAGAGAGCAGGAGCAGGGGAAGGGCAGAGAGAGAGAGAGAGAGAGAAGGAGACACAGACTCCAAAGCAGGTTCCAGACTCTAAGCTGTCAGCACAAAGCCCCACTGTGGGGCTCAAACTCATGAACTGTAAGATCATGACCTGAGCTGAAACCAAGAGTTGGACGTTTACCCAACTGAGCCACCAGGGGCCCCTCAGTTTACCCCTATTAAAAGCAAGGCTACAATCACCATCGTTGTATATTTGTGTGAGTATCTGTATAGAATTTATTACTTAATGCTATGTCAGAAGGTATTGAAATTTATATTGTTACCAGTTATTTCCACATTTCCTCTCAAAAGGTCATTATTCTAAGTTGTGCTCCTGCCCACAATCCATCGAGTGCTTAGAAAATCATGTTTTCACATTAAACTTAACTCAGTGAAGAAATGGAGTGATCACACTCCACAGCCCTCTGAATTAGCCAGAAATCCTTTGTGGAAGTGTCTCAAATATCTTACCTTCCTCTGATTAAAACTTTTATTAAAGAACCTGAATTCAACAGTGAGTGAGTAACAAACTATTTGAATTTTGTTATCATTTGATTTGCTGCTAATAATCTTGGTTTACAAATATACAAGAAATTTGGCTGGCTTGTAGGCTTAAGTATATGAATTTCCAGAACGTTAGATGCAGAAGGGATTTAAAGAACGTTCAGATCAGCCTTCTCATTGTATAGCTGAAAAAGAAAACCAGAGGAGCTGGGTTTCCACACATACACCCAGTAATCTTCTGTGCCATTGCTTCTTTCTGATGTTTCTGATGTTGACGGGGTCTGCCTGGCATTAAAGCAGCCTGTTCTTCTTTCCTACATCTTAAGCTCTAAGATTTTTCTAAGCAAGGCCATGTCTTACCCATTTTTGAGTTCTTAGTTCCTAGGGTATACATGTGACTTGCCTAAATCTTTTTGAATTTCCTCCAATTCAAGAAGACATAAGAAATTTATCAACCAAGGGCATACATTTTGGTCCTGATTTGTATGTATGCATTGTTTTTTAAAAATGAGACAATTGGAGAAATTTGAAGACTAATTGGATATTTGACGGTACTGAGGAATTGTTGCTTTTTTTTTTGGATAATGTCATTGTAGCTATGGTTTTCAAAGAACAGTTCATGATGTCATGAGTTTTTAGAGGTGTGTATTGTCATTTTTTATGGGCAAAATGACACAACAATTGGAATTTGCTTTGAAACAATTTAAGTTTGATAATTGTTGAGGCTTGGTGATGGGTATGTAGGGATAATTGTACAATTTTCTCTACTTTTTTCTATGTTAAAATTGTCTATGAAGAAAATAAAAATGGTTTGGGGTGTGGATACCTGAATATTACAAGTTTATTTTTTAACAAGTTAGAACCATTTCCCTCATTCCCACCTCTACCTTCATTCTCTTCTAGTTGCTTGGCTATAATATAAATGTTTTTTAAATGAACTTTGAGGTAGGAGGGTTATAGACACTCTTTTAATGTAACATATAGGAGACATGTTGGTAGTAGATTCACCTTTGCAGTAACTAAATTCTTCCTGGTCTTCAGATATCCAAGTTGAAGCCCAAATAACCATGAGGCTTTCTTCCATTCCCTCTCCACTTAGATTTCAGGATCTAAAATTCCCCCTTCCCCTGTACAGTGTGGAAACAAATGGAAGCATGAATGGTAGATACCTCACATTGGAGGACGCACTTCAAAGGAGTTGGGGCACTGGCCTGAGAGGAAGTAGAGCGGAGTGAAGGCCCATGAGGGTGGGAAGAGCGCACAGTCCGTTACTGGAGAATGACTAATTCCCTGGCTCCATTCTCCTCAGATGATTGAGCTCTTAGGAGTCTTCTAAGACTTCCTGCATATAATCATTACTGGATCCCTGGACACACTCAGGCATTTCTGAACACCACGTTACCCGGGTGGGAGCACTGTTTGCACCCAACTTTCCCATGTTGTTGACATTGTACATTCCTGGACTACAAGAGTCATCTATGAATTCAGGGAACCATTGATTTGGTTTTTCTATGTCGCTTAGCTGTGTGTCAGGAAAAAGACCTAGTTAAAAACAAATGGAAGAGTAGGTCCTCAGGGAATACCTCTCAAATACCAAGTATATTTGTGTGGTATGCAGTTTCCTTGGTAACTCACAGAACGGGGACCAGGAAGGGCGTCTGAGCTTGCTCCCACAGAGATGAAGCGTGGTAATTGTGGCAGGTCGTGGTTCCTTCTCCACGTGGCTGGAATTCACAGAAGAGTTGCTACCAGCCTCCTTTTTTGTACTTGTGGAATACTCAGGGAATCGCTTGGAGATAAGATTCTTCCGACTGCACGTTGTTACGTTCAAACGTTTAGGAGAGTAAGTTGCATGATTTACATTGATTTTCACTGTTAATCGGAGATTGGTTAGAGTCTTATTCTGGGTTCCACTAGCTCAGATGTGTATAGACAGTTCTAAGATTCTCTAAGAGACTAACCAAGTATTTATTTTGAAAATAACATTCTCTGTGAGAAGACTATTGGGATGGGGATTATTTAATGTACAAAAATGGATGCAGTATTTTTCAATGCTTGAAGACAGAGTTGGTTGTTTATCATTACTTGATGGGATTGAAATATCCTGCACAGTAAGATTTTAAGTTAATGTCGATTGCATACACACTATATAAACTATGTACTATATATGCCGTACATATAAACACACACCCAAAAAGGTGGGAAAGGAATATTGATAAGAAAGGCCAAAAAAAAAAAAAAAGGGGTGGGGGTTCTTAAAGACCTGCAGAACCTTAGAAAACTGTTAACACACTAATTAACTAAGGATAAGATGTCAGAATTAGTACCTTCAAGATTTTCTTTTATCCCTATAGTTTCCTTTATAACCCAAGTGGAAAACATGTAGCCTCATCCCTCTCCTGATGGAGGAACATCTCAATTCCTGTTTGCAATTGTCCTATAGACTTTAGATTAGGTAAGAATTCTTCAGTTAGGCCTGTTTCATGTGGGAAGAAAGATTGAGAATGAATCTTTTGTTCAGGAAATAGACTGGAACTGGCTTGGGGGCCAGTTCTTGCTTGTCAATCATGTTCTTGTCTTTTCAAGATAATGCATCTGTGTTGTTGTTTTTTTTTCCTTCTTAGCCCCTGGCTAATAAGTGATTTTAAAGCTAAAACAACAACAAAAATTATCTGTAGCAGCAAGCTTAGTGTTATTAAGCATATACTGAGCAAAAATGCTCCAACTTGCAAGGACTAGGTAGTAGGTGTTTATGTGTTGGTTTGAAATGGTAGGTTATTCTGAAGGTCAGCTATGAAAATAATTAAATGGCCAGAAAAATGTCTCCCAATATTTTCTTAGTAAAACTAATATCTTTTCTTTAGAAGGAGAGGGCCAGTGTTATTTTCAATAATCTGAGATCTAGAAAAGAAAGAAAATTCTTACCTAGAGAATCCCATGAGGTGATCCGTCTATGAGGTTCTTTTACACCCAGTCTGACCTTAGGGGCAGCAGTCCATCCATCTTACATCTGCCTCAACTGACTGGAATATGCAGCATTATCAAGACCTAAGTGGTATTTCCTAGAAAACACCCACTTATCAAGCATAATGCTGCCTCCTGTACTGATGTTTACTTGCAGGTTGTATGGCGCCTGAGAATTAAGTCTTTTTGATCCATCCTCTCTCCTGGCTGCCTGCCTTCCCCCTCCCCCTGAGTTAAATTATTTCTTTGGCTAGCCAAATGGTTATATTAAAAGGCAGAGAGAAGAAACAGGAACTACAGAGGAAACATCTTTCATGAGAACAGTGTCTGCCTTAAGACATCTATTATTGAAAAATTATTTTCACAGCTGAGGTCCTAATCAAACTATGTCACGGATCTAAAAGTCCTGAAGTAATTAATTTGGGAGTACTAAAGCAGAGACACTTATGAGAGCTATACAGATGTGTCTTCACTTACCAGGAGATGCAACTGAGCCCACCATTCTCCTGGTGATGTTAAATTCTCTTGTTGCAACATGGTTTTATGTATGGATTGGATGGAAACTTCCATCAGAGACAGAAAAGCAAAGGGAATGAGACTGGAATCTGATACCATAGGAAGAATGAAGATTAGGTATTTCTTTTTAAAAATGAGGATCTGAAATGGTAATGAAATCTGTTTTCTTGATTTTAGGGGGAAGAGTATACAATCATTACAAAGACAGGCATTTTAAAATAAAAGTCTCTATCCTCATTACTTGGCATCTTTTTGGTGAAAAAACTTTCACTGAGATTGTCTTCAATGTATGAGTTTTAAATTCCTGCCAGTACGTGCTAACGGAAGCATGTGAATGGGAGACCACCATTTTCACTCCAAGACCCTCGAACACAACAGTAGTAGATATTTGGATACTCGGGTTGAAAATTGCAAGCAATGAAGAAAGAGAAGAATATGTTGGGGATTATTAATTATTTCTCTATATAGGAAAACTAGGCAAGGGATAATAGCCATTTGGAGCCAGATGGGAATTGGTGCAGAGTCTCTTCGGTGCAGAGGAGGGCTGAGAAAAACTTTGCCTAAGAACAAGATGAGAATTGAGTAGAATTAGCAAGAGAATGTTGACTTTCATGGAGAGAGAAGTACTTGATCTGAAATGAAATAAATTTAGGAAGGTCGAGAAAGACAAGCAGAGTTTAAAGACCGTTAAGTGCTATGGTTTAGAGGTTGTTCAGAGATTGGAGACTGTTAAGTACTATGGTGAACTCCGCATCTCCATTAAACCCTCGCAGTTGACTCTTTGCCTACTGTATAATATGGTTGAAAGATATTATCACCTAAACAGCTGGCATTAGGGTTGCTCTTATAGAAGGAACTGTCTTTGGCTGGAATTCTATTTAAGTGTTTACAGAAGACCTGCTAGTTCCAAGGCATCAGAGAGAAGGGCGAATACACTAGTGGAAAAGATTTTCTGCCCTTCACACAATGAGAAGAGAGCTGAAGGGACAGAGAGGAGAGAGACATGGAAGAGAAATAAGGCATAACATGGTATGTACCGGATGCTGTCTAGGGAAAGGTCCAGTCAATAGATTTGCTAGCCTGCTGACCAGAAAGCTCTTTCGTGCAAAGAAATTTCTTAAATTCAGATACCTTCCTGGTCCTGCAAAAACCAAAAACAAATAAACAACAACAACCACAGCAAAATACACAATCTATGCCCAAATAGTAAGCTTGTACACAAAAACATCTTCAAAACATGTCCCCCACCTACCTTTTCTTCCATCTTGATTGCTGTTCTCTGATGTAGAAATTTGTAGCTGCAACAGACTCCAGCTTAAAAAAAAAAATCTACTCTACTCCCAAATTCTTTGTGTGGGTTGAGTTTGGGGGCAAGTGGTATAGGAGCTAAATCCCATGTTCAGTGTGATGCTATGCAGAAAAAAGTCACTCATTAAGTCACCAACTCCAGTTGAGCTATTTTTTTTTTCTTCACTTGGCACTGAAATGTCTTTATTTTAAAAAGATACTAGAGGCATCATTATATCAGGCCCTATCTGTAGCTGCCTATCTGACATACTTCCTAAACCGGTTCTAGCCTACTTCGTTTTATTTTAATAGTTTGAAACTATCAAGCAAAATCCAAGTTGAATATGGATTCAATAGAGTCCTCCCACCAGAAAGGTTTATATCCTTGGTCAGAGGAGATTTGTTATTTCCTGGAGCCTACATACCAACTCTATCTGAATACAAAATGCACTATTTGTCATAATTTCTTTTTCCAATTTGGAAAAATTTGTATGGTGGCAAAACATTTATAAATAAGTACAAAAAGAGCCAGGACATCTGGGTTGTAATCCTAGATTTACCAGTAGCTTCCTCTGTAATATTGGTAAATCAGCCTACATTTCTGGATATGAGTTGCCGGATTTACAAAATAAGAAGACTGGATTTGACTCTCCTCAAGGTCCTTCCTCCTTCAAATATCTATAAATGTTTGAAGCTCTGACCAAATCAAATGACTGTTTTGAAGTCTTATAAAAATATCCTAAGGCTGCAGTCAACCCCAGAAAGAGCTGATGCTATTATTTAGGTACTTCAAATCATTCCATTTACTTAGTTTAATCCTTAGATAATTAAAATAAGTGAGTCAGAAACAATAAAAGAATTTGAGCAGTCAGGCAGTAGGAATGGGATCTAATCACCTTAGAAAATAATCACTTCCTAGAGTTCATCCAAAAAGATTATATGAAAATAAGTAGTTAATTATTGCAGTTGTCACAGTCTGGCCTAAATTTGAAAAATAACATATATTTTGAAAGGAGAGTGAGTTCATGTTAGAATAACTTAGTCAAGAACAAGATAAATACTCAAAATCACTGGTCATAGAAATGTAAGTTAAGACAAGAAAATGTTTTGCCTATGAGATTTGAAAAGCCTAAGTAGAACATAATAACTAATGCTGACAAATGTAGAGAGAGTGGGGAAATAGGAGTTCAAGCAACCAGATGCAGAATTGGTTGGAAGCAAAGAAAAATAAATTGAGACTCAAGTACTACCATCCTCATGAGCCTCAATAGTGTTCAGAGAACAGTCTCGATATAAATCAATGAAAGAGGTGGTGCTCTTCACATATATATGTACATTGTGTGTGTGTGTGTGTGTGATGGAGTGGGGAGAGAAAGGAGATTTTTTTTTATTTTTTTTAAATAGTTTATTGTCAAATTGGTTTCCATACAACACCCAGTGCTCTTCCCCACAAGTGCCCTCCTCCATCACCACCACCACTTTTCCCCTCCCCCTCCCCTTTCAACTCTCAGTTCATTTTCAGCATTCAATAGTCTCTCAAGTTTTGTGTCCCTCTCTCTCCCCAACTCTCTTTCCCTCTTCCCCTCCCCCTGGTCCTCCATTAGGTTTCTCCTGTTCTCCTGTTAGACCTATGAGTGCAAACATATGGTTTCTGTCCTTCTCTGCCTGACTTATTTCGCTTAGCATGACACCCTCCAGGTCCATCCACTTTGCTACAAATGGCCATATTTCATTCTTTCTCATTGCCATATAGTACTCCATTGTATGTATATACCACATCTTCTTGATCCACTCATCAGGTGATGGACATTTAGGCTCTTTCCATGTTTTGGCTATTGTTGATATTGCTGCTATGAACATTGGGGTACATGTGCTCCTATGCATCAGCATTTCTGTATCTCTTGGGTAAATCCCTAGCAATGCTATTGCTGGGTCATAAGGGAGTTCTACTGATAGTTTTTTGAGGAACCTCCACACTGTTTTCCAGAGCGGCTGCACCAGTTTACATTCCCATCAACCGTGTAGGAGGGTGCCCGTCTCTCCACACCCTCGCCAGCATCTATAGTCTTCTGATTTGTTCATTTTAGCCACTCTGACTGGCGTGAGTCAGAGTAAGGAGATTTTAGAGGTTAAGAGAGATATATTCTTCTACCAGTAGGAGTCTTAAAAGATAAGTAAGAATAATTAATCAGTATGAATACTATAGGATATAAGAAAAAAGAGACAATTCCAATTCCCGGTCATTGGATAACTTCTACTGGAAAACTGGGTTTGGGAGATTCACTGAGAGATGGCAGTGGCAGGCTGGGAGCACTCTGAAGCTTTGTGTGAGGACTGAGGGCACAGAGAAGGGCTGGTGGCCGCTGAGCCCTGATGGAGGATGGAGCCCTCAAGAATTGTCGGTGATGCCCACGTGCACTCCATCTCACCAGAGAGAAGAGTGTGTGTCTCTGTCAAAACAGGTGGCAACAGCGGTTGTTGAAAACCTGAGGACTAGTTTTCCATGTAACAAATGTTGAATTTTGCAATTAAGAAAGAATGCTTCCGGGCTATAGGGGTAAGAGGTACAACTCTCCCTGGAGAAAATTGTTCTTTGAGGGATACAGTCCTTAGGAACATAAACACAAAGGTCAGACTTTTTCATAAATTATGGTAGCTCTTTCTCCCAACTCAGCTTAAGAAAGAATTGGGAAATCTTGAACAAGACTTCAATTCAAGAAGGATACTGGGCTATATTGTCTGAGGGATCCTTTTGCTAGAATATAGTGAGCTCTTTAATAAGTTACCCAAAATATAATGTTTAATTCAGTATTAGATCTGCTACAAAGTAAGGAAACTATCTAAGGGCAAGAGTAAACTAACAAAAATAAAATCCAGGGAAGTAAAGTTGTAAAAAAAAGAAATAAAACAGGGGATGGTAAAGTGAGGTCACATGAAGGAAAGTACCTATAAAAACACCGATATCTGGAAGTCAGCCCCTGGCAAGGTAAGGAAGCTAATCCTGAGAACCCTGCATTAAGCTGTACCAAAGAGAGTTTAAACTTTTTTTCCTCTAAGGAAATATGGCGAAGCTCATAGGTTCCTTAAAATAACGGTGGTTCCTAATGCATGAAATAAAACACATGAAAGAATAAAAAAAATTACCTAAAAATATAATTATCAAAGTATTTTAAAATTTGTGATTCAGTAATATATGTGCTTCTTTATTATTTTATTAAATAATAATTCCTAATGGTGGCTCTAATAACTATAATTTTAAAGTAGTTATAAATGGACATATTTTGAGATTCTGCAACTATAGAAATATAATATGAAAATATTGTTACTAGTCATTGTTACTAGTAATAAGTACTAGTTTGGCTTTTTTGCTACTGTGAAAGGAAGTTAAATTATAAGCTAATTATTCATCTTAAGAAGAGAGTAAAGGGGCGCCTGGGTGGCTCAGTTGGTTAAGCGTCCGGCTTTGGCTCAGGTCATGATCTCACAGTTCGTGGGTTCGAGCCCCGTGTCGGTTTCTGGCTGGCTCAGAGCCTGGAGCCTGCTTCAGATTCTGTGTCTCCCTCTCTCTCTGACCCTCCTCTGCTCGCACTGTGTCTCTCTGTCTCTCAAAAATAAAAATAAAAAAAAAAAGAGAGTAAAAAAAGAAGCACAATATACTCAAGAGAATATAGAAACAAATATTTTACCTAAACTCACTCCAGAAGAAATAGAAAGCATGAAAATTTCTGTAACCATTAAATTCATCTCAATTTTTCCACAAAGAAAGCACTAGTTGCAGGGTGTGTCACAAAAGAATTCTGCCAAACTTTCAAGGGATAGTTCTAATATTATACACCTGCCAAATAATAGAAAAAATAAAAGAGTATTCTCTAAACACATTTTAGGAAACTAGTAGAATCTTGTTTCTAAAACCACACAAGCAAACCATGAGAAAAAAAAATAGACTGATCATCTTACTTAGGCACATGCGTGTATACAAATCCTGAGCAAAATACTGGCATATGAAATCTAATTATGCATAATAAGATCACATATCCTTAATACATAATTTATTTCCCCCCAAATTCAAGAGCATTTTATTTTCTAATGTACAATACAAATTAAATTCATGACATCAACAGATCAAAAGAGAAACAAATATGTGATTTTCTCAAAAGTTGAAAAAAACTGATAAAATTCAATACCCATTTATTGCAAAACTTTTTCAAACTAGGAATAGATGAAAGCTTCTTAACCTCCAAAGCTATGTATTAAAATGTTTTTAAAACATTATTAGTAGTGAAAAAAAAAAAAAGAGAAGCATTCTCTGTCAAGGTAGGAAGCAGATGAGAATGACCAACAAACTTGCCTCTGTTCAATATTATTTTCTATGTTTCAGTGTATTAAGTATAGTCAAATAGTACAAAATAAATATAATAAAGGATATAAAGAAGAAATAAAAAATTGCCATTACTTGCAGAAAATAGTTGCCCAGACAGAAACATCCAAAGTTTCTTCAGATTTATTAGAATTAATAAGAGATTTTAACAATGTGTTCAGCTTTTAGACATACAAAAGTTGTTTGAATGTTTATACACCATCTAAAATAAAAACAGAATTCAAAATGGCCATCTTTAGAATAGCACAAAAGTATAAGGGTGCATAGGAATAAATCTAGCAAAGAATGCATAAGACTTTTATAGAGAAAGTTATAAAAGGTTTTGAAAGGCATTAAGAAAGAATTAGGTAAATGAATAAATAAATGAATCAAATTAGTGAATCAGAAAATTTAATAGCATGAGATGCCTCTTCTCTATGAGTTAAGCTAAAGATTCAATGCAATATCAGTAAAAATACCAATAGAAATTTTTTTAATGTTTTATTATTTTTGAGAGAGAGAGAGACAGCGTGAGCAGGGGAGGGTCAGAGAGAGAGGGAGACACAGAATCTGAACACAGGCCCCAGGCTCTGAGCTAGCTGTCAGCACAGAGCCCAACGTGGGGCTCAAACCCATGAACCGTGAGATCATGACCTGAGCTGAAGTCAGATGCTTAACTGACTGAGCCACCCAGGCGCCCCACAAATAGAAAATTTTGAGAAATGTGACATGCTGCTTCTAAAAGTTTAAGGGAAAGCTAAATGGCCAAAACTTACCTAAGAAGAATCTGTGTGGAAATTTGCTCCCGAGAGTACAGCCTACTCTGTATTTGCAGTGTTTATGTCAGTGGTGTTCATATTTGGTAGACAAACTGACTCATGAATAAAGTTCAAGATCTAGAAACTGAACCTACATTTGTGACATTTTGATTTTCAATAGCGGTAGCATTCTAGACCATGATTGAAAATAAATGCTCACAATTTATCATGTTGGGGAAAAATGGAATTTGGTTCTTACCTCACAACCTACACATAAAACAGTGTTGGTTTATTTCTCAAAGGAAAAAAAATGGTAAACCTTTTAGGAGAAGATATAGATGATTTTTTAAAACTTTATGATGGGTAATATTTCTTAAATAAAATGCATAGGAAACAAAATATACAAGAAAAGATGAATAAAATGGACTGCATCAAATTGAGTACCTTTTTTGATGCAAATTTACCAGGAAAGGAAGGGAAGAGACAAGACATTAAACTGGAAGGCATTTTAATAATACGTAACTGACGGAGAATGAAGAGCTGTGTTAGGGGCACATACAGGGAGATGAGGACAGCTAGCTTCCAGAACATGGCTTTAAGGGCTCTGGAAGCCATGGCGTGCTTACCATTGAGATGCTACACCATATTTAATCAAATGCACCTAATTTTATTTGTTTATTATTATTTTTTAATGTTTTATTTATTTTTGAGAGAGAGACAGGGTGAGCAGGGGAGGGTCAGAGAGAGAGGGAGACACAAAATCTGAAGACAGGCTCCAGGCTCTGTGCTAGATATCAACACAGAGCCTGACACAGGGCCTGAACCCACCAATCGTGAGATCATGACCTGAGCCAAACCCGGACGCTCAACTGACTGAGCCACCCAGGCGCCCCTCAAATGCACCTAATTTTAAAATGCACTTAATTCCCATAGCAAATCTATTTTTCTATAAAAATGGAAATAATTTACTATTTAGACTTTGAAATTATTTGTCCATAAAGAATTCATCCAATTTATGATGAAATTGTAATTCTGTCACCGTTTCAAGCAGTTCTGACCAATTGCATAAAGCCAGTGACTTGCTTTTCCTTCAGAAGACAGAAAGGCCAGCACACTGGAAAGCTTATTTGCCTAAATTTCTTGCAGGTTTCCACTCCCTACTGTGGCCAAGTTAGCCCCACAAATTCTGGGATTTCAGCTCAACCGTGCTGTTTTGAGCGTTGACGTGGGCACTGACTATTTTTGACTTGCCCTGTCAGTGGGCAGGACCCACCAACTGCTCACACACTAGCTGAACGTAGCAGCTGCCTCTCAGAAGAGGTGCCAAATGTGATATTTCACTGCTTTAAATAAGCAGATACTTGTGAGTCACGAACGGTGCTTGGGACGCCAGCCTGTTGGGTGTTTGTTGGTGCTGAGGATTACGAAGGAGGGGGCAGAGCACGATGAGTGAGATTCTACGGCAAGATCTTCCCTTGTGTTATGTGCAGACCCAAGATCGGGGCAGGAGGAGGGAAGGACTCCAAGGCACACGTTTCCATCCTAGCCACAATTCTTAGAGGCTTGGTTAGAACTCACCAGTTGTTTCAGCAGAGACCAACTGCTCATTTGTTGGGGGTTCCGGAGCCTGAATTTCCCCCACTGAGTGAGAACTTTGACCAGAACGGCTTCCAATGTGTTTTCCAGCTAGAAATTCCCTCACTGTAAAAATAAATGATTTTTTTTTTAAAATCGCATTTGTGGAAATAGGGTGGTCAGAGGCAGAGTGATTTTTCATACAGAAGAAAAGTTTCTTTCAGATTAAAAGCAGCTATTGCCTCTGGGATAGAAATACATTTAATACTATCCCGGGAGCTCGAAATTATCAACTCCAATCTGTGCTCTCTAAACTCACTGGATTGACCTTGCAAGTGGTGCCTTGCATCTATCCACGCGGCACCAAAGTATCTGGTCATCTCAGTGGGAAGATTAATCAACTGATTATTGGGGGGTGGGGGATGGGTCTTTCTTTTCATTTATTTTTAGAGGGCTGCATCAGCATCTTTGAATGCGTGAAATGCCCAGTCAGTATGCCATTTTCATTAGCACGATGCAAAAAAGCCTGAATTGCACCATTATGAACTGGTTTGAAATTTGGCAAATTAGAGTCCTATTTTAGCCTTACACTTTTTAAAAAGTAAAGGAAACTTGGATATTTTGAGCTGACGTCGTTAACTTAGGAGGTGGCGGAGCTTGTGCAGTTCAAGGTAAATGAGAACTATGTTTTACCCTTAAAAAATAGATTGTGGTTCCTTGTGATGGTCATTGTTCCCAGCATCCCTTGTTCCTCTTGGGAGAAGGGGATGATAAGGCCCACTAGGAGGAAACGGCTTCCTGAGGCCCAGGAGCCTGAGGATAAGTTGTACACATAACAAACTGGAGGCCCATGGACATGTTTTGATTGGCCTATGTAGAAATTTAAAAAAAATTTTTTTAATGTTTTTTATTTATTTTTGAGAGACAGAGAGGGACAGCATGAGCAGGGGAGGGTCAGAGAGAGAGGGAGACACAGAATCCGAAGCAAGCTCCAGGCTCTGTGCTAGCTGTCAGCACAGAGCCCGACACGGGGCTCAAAATCACGAACCGTGAGATCATGACCTGAGCCGAAGCCGGAAGCCGGACGCTTAACCGACTGAGCCACCCAGGCGCCCCTATGTAGAATTTTTAAAAAGGAGGAAAAAATTGTTTCTAACAGAGCAGTCTGATTTTGCCATATAAAAATTGTCTAACTCTTCTTGAAAAGATAGACAACATGGCAATACTGGGCCCAAATTCCTAGTGGCAACCGTTAACTGAGGCAGAGTAGCCACAGCTCTCTGTAGGTGGAAGAGCACTTTTCCGTGCCTCGTCTTACCCATGGCCCCCTCTCCTCTGGTTCTATCAGTCACTGAGGTTATGCATCTGGTCCTGTAAGATGATCAAATGTGCTGATTATGGCATAGAATCTTTATCTCTAGAGTCTCCACCTATCAGAATCATTCTCTCCATTCAATGGAACTCTACCGCAGCCAGCCCGTTTTCTCATGGTGTCTGTCTTCTCATGGTGTCTAAAGTTTCTCATGGTGTCTAAAGCTCTCTCCATTCAATGGAACTCTACCGCAGCCAGCCCGTTTTCTCATGGTGTCTGTCTTCTCATGGTGTCTAAAGCTTCTCATGGTGTCTAAAGCTCAGGTGGGATCTATAGTACCCTTGCGTCCTTATCTTAATATTCTATCTGATGGCTTCTCATGTAGTTTTCTGGGATCCTGAGTATGGATAGTTTCTGTTGGCCAGGACTCTGTTCTGTTGAATCCATCTTTGATATATAGTAGCCTTTTATCTTTATACCAGCTGTCTTCACTGGACTGGTTGATATGTTCATAATCTGTCACTGGCTGTGTGGCTCCCTAGGTAAGTACTAAGTTCATTATTTGCTTCCCTGAACAGGATCAAAGCATTGACTAGTCATTTCTGTTTTCTCCAGGGCTTCCTGTACAAATGGTCTTCTCTGGAATCCTCCCGAGTGAATTCCTCTATGCTATATGGTTTTGGGGGATGTATCTTTAGGGGAAGTTATTGAAGACTTTATGATTGGAGGAAGGAAGACAGTCCCAGCTCTCTTATCTTCTTAAATTTCTCCTTGACTCAGAGTCAGCTAACTGTATCCCTATGGTGGCTTCGTAATGAGAACCACGTAGGATACATTTCTTTTTTCAGCGATGTCCAACTTCAGGTTTCTAAGGAAGTTGGTGATAGTTTCAAGGTTTTCTGCCTTTGCATCATGTGCAATAGGGCATATATAAAATAGAAAAGGACTTATCCTTAAAACCCAAAGTAAGTATTCAAACTGCACTCCACTAACGAAAATGGAAGGGATATAAGTGGATAAAATTCATTTCATGCTACCTTCAGTCAGAGATTTTATTTGTTCAGTCTGATTGACAGCCCATATGGATCCCCACACTACAGTGTACAACCCAGGGCCGTTTTTCCATAGTGGTGACTATACTCACATGTTAGAATAGGTTGTTTTATTTTTAACTCAGCTTTTTGACGTCCATAAATCTTAGGATTGAAAAAAAACCCCATATTTAGCATGACAGAATGATGTTGCTGAATGGTAAAATTGGGATTTTTATCCAGATTATTATGTGATGTGATAGGCTGTCAAATAGACCTAAATCAATGGTGATAAAATATTAAATATGTGGAAGGATTCCGATTCAGAAACTCTACTTCTAGAAGTTCATATTAAGAAAGTAATGAAGAACTTATTTATAGATTATGCCAACAGATTATTGCCAGAGCATTATTTTGCAATTGGAAATATATTACAAAATACTGGAAATAAATGTTTGAAAATACAGTATTAGCTAAATTACTTATGTTACATCATATAATTTACCCACTAAAAATGACAATTTAATCAAAAAGCTTAGGAACATTTTAGACAGTAATTAATAGGGTTCTGGCTGAATAGAAAACAGTCCAGCCACACAGTGGAATATTATGCAGTGATAAAAAGGAATGAGACCCTCTCTGTCAGCGGATAGGGAGTGACCTCCAGTGTGTGTTCTTAAGCAAAAAAAAAACGAGGTTCGAAAGAGTATATTTAATACAAAATCATTTGTGTATGCATATGTGCTTGTATATAATAAAATATTATACTCAAAAAAAGGAACAGATATAAAAGCAAAATTTTTCTGAAAATGCCTGATTAAATAACGTTGACTTTTGAAACTTATAATTTACATTTTCAAAACTACATTGAATTGAAAGCAGATGACAGGTAACCCCTACAAATTAAAAGACCAAAATGAATGAACTTAACTACATATCAAGGCGCTGATATTACCCACAGAGAGAATGAATTATTTCATGGGGCGTTAGAAACAGCCTCTTGAGTACATCTATTTAGTGTAATACATTCTAAGGACAAATAGAGTTGCAAACACATTTTCAGGTTTATTCAGTCCTCTGGTTGTTAGTAATAAAACTGGTATCATTATTTTAAAACTCTTTGTCCTACTAGAGGATAATGTAAGTGTGCAGTAATTTTAATATCAGCAACCATAATTTTTGATGTCATAGAAATGAGATACACGTTACCCTAAGGCTGGTGAAATACCCTCCAAAGCCTCATGTCTTCTTAACATCTGAATCCCACTCACACTGCTCCCTCTCTCTTATGTATGCTAGGTTGCCCTTGGTTCCCAAAAGCCCCCTTTGGGTTTTCTCCCTCTTTGTTTTCTGTCCACGAACTTTACCTTTCCATGCTTTGGAAGCATGACTGCCCCCTGCCCAGCCCTGCCTCTCTCGCACTTCTCCAAGCCCTGGCCCTCCCTTCCTCCATTTGTCTTCCTTAAAGCAAGCACTCTTTCCATGACCATGGCTGAGTATGGACCATGTTCTGCAGCTATTTTCAAATAAATGAATCAAGGAACATAGGAGGCGCAAATGGCATTTTAGAAATGTTCCAACATTTCTGTTCTAATGTTAAAATCATCCGTTAGGGCTGCTCTGCTTCTATCCATTGCCTTTTCTTTACACAAACCCAGCAAAACACAGAAGTACAAAATAGACAAATTACAGAAGGAGCCTTTTCAAGAGGGGCTTAATGTTTCAGAAGAAAGTTGGTTCAGTATGTTTTTATTGGAACTTGACCAAATGCGTGCAGTGCGGTAGGCGTTGAGGGGAAGGGTCATACACAGAGTCAACTTTCCAAGCTAGAACGGACTAATGGGAATACAATATCAAAGCCTGGCAAGTTACCAAGTGTATTACCAGACACTTATTACACTCAGACATCAATGTTATGTGCTATTTTGAGGATAACACCAAGAGAGGAGAAGTTATGTTTCTCATTTTGGAAGGATTAAATTTACTCGGGAAATACGGAAAGCTGTGTATGTAGCTTAAGTGTGTACTGCATATGCTCACACATAAAACATACACTTTCTGGGAGAAAACAGAAGAAATAATTAAAAGTGATTAAAGAAGGGGCGTCTGGGTGGCTCTGTTGGCTAAGTGTCTGACTTCGGCTCAGGTCATGATCTCACGGTTCGTGGGTTCGAGCCCCGCGTTGGGCTCTGTGCTGACAACTCAGAGCCTGGAGACTGCTTCAGATTCTGTGTCTCCCTCTCTCTCTCTCTGTGTCTCCCCTCCCCATCACGCTGTCTCTTCAAAATAGATGAATGTTTAAAAAAAGTGGTTAAAGCAGAAGAGATACTGAAATTGGGGTGAACTGAGTCAACTTAATATTCTTCCATATTATATGAAATGTTAATATGTGCATGTTTTATTCTTATAGTAATAAAGCAAATCGTTGAAACTTTTATCTGTATCTATCCAGTGCCTGACATAGAGCTAAGCGGATAAGAAGTGCTTAATGAATATTTGATATCTTGCTATGCATGTGAAATAACTTTTAAAATGTTAACTAGGATAATGATACAGTTTAAATTAAAACTGTACAAAATAGGCTGGAGGAGAAAATGAGCGGAAGAGGCAGATTAAATGGAAGGAGTTGCTTTAGCGGCATGGTCCTGGTGACTTCCCCTGTTTGAGTGAGGAGAGGTCTACTCATAAACACTTTGTAAACCCATTGTGTAAATGCCTCCCGGGGCTCAGGCAGGCTTGTCAGAGAGAGGTGGGTCCTGTGGGGACCCCGGAAGGAAAGCTGAACAGCAATCACTGTAATCCTGTGCTTTGCATTCAGATGAATATGCAAATGGGCTCAGCGAAGTGAACCTGCTTACAATATCACTTGGAAACCCACGTTAAATTATTTTAAGTGGCCAGAATACAGACCAGCTCACGAGTTTATCTCGTTTTTGAAATGTGTGATTTTATTATCATTTTGAAGTGCTCATCATTAGCGTATTCTAAGGACACGCATAAGGGGTACCATGCTTCTTTGGGCTTATTTTCTGTGATCTACACATATCTATTTTTTATGTTTATTTATTTATTTTGAGAGAGAGAGAGCACCCGAGGGACAGAGAAAGAGAGCAGGGGAGGGAGAGAGAGCACCCTTGGGACAGAGAGAGAGAATGGGAGAGAGAGAGAGAGAGAATCCCAGCAGGTTCTGCACTGACAGGGGCTTCACACCGGGCCTGATCTTACCAACTGTGAGATCACAACCTGAGCTGAAATTGAGAGTTGGATGTTCAACATACGGAGTCACCCTGGTGCACCTCTGCATATCTATTTTTATTACCTTTTATGTTAATTGAAATTTAAATATAGAAATGATATCGTAAAGTAAAAGCCATCCTTGCATGAGTGTATATATGGAGGTTCATACATGTATCTATATATGTTTGTACTCTCTGTTTACCTACATACCTATGTGTTTGTCTACCTACCTCTCTATCCAATCCACCCAACCCCTGGTCTAAGAGGAAAATAACATTATTCAACCTTTACATCTAACATAGAAATCTCATTTGCTTATCTGCACATTTTTAAAAATTTCTTTCTATCCATTCTTTATATACTGGGTGCCATAGGGTTTATGAAAATAAGAAGAAAGAAAAACACTAAAAGTTACAGCACTACTGGGCTGGCGGCCTCCTCGCGGCTTCTGAAGTCAGTCCTGGTTGCCATCCCCTAAATTATAGCTCCTTGAGTCTAGGAAAGACCAGGTGACTGGTGAGCTGTGATTCGTGTCAAAATCCAGGATCTTTCTTCATGTTAGAGGTAGTTTCCTTGAGCACACAGTTATAATCCATAAGACCAATGAATTTGTAAAGAGAAAGCGAGCCAAAAAAAAAAATCAACCTAAACAGTAACTGAACCCTCGGTATCTTTCTCGATGATTCCATGGCCTCCTTGAGCCATGGTTTTCTAGTACACAAAATGATGAGTGATTCTAACCATACACATGAATTCTTCAGTGGAGAGAGTGTGGTGAGATCACTGGGCTGGAGGGGAGGTGGGGGATGGCAGGTGCAAACACATCACAGAGTAAGTTGCTCAGAACATACTTGTCACTCACAATGTGGTTCCTGTCTCAGCGGCATGGCATCGAGTGAAGTTTGATAGAAATGCAGAAACTCGGGTCCCTCCCAAAGCCATAGACTCAGAATCTGCATTTTAACAAAATCCCCCAGGTGTTTTATATGCTTACACAAATCTGAGAAGACCTGGAAAAGAAACTGGCTTCATGTGGGAAAGATTGTTTTTGAGAAATTGACCGGCCAAAGTTTAGCAGAAGACACACAGTCCCAGATCATGGAGATGCCTACGGGCAGCTGGGAGAAGGTGCAGGACATAGATGGGCTTGGGTTCAGGGGGCGGCCTCCTGCCTCCTTAGCTGCCTTCTTAACGATGCAAATTTGAGCCTTGGTTTGGAATAAATTATGAGTTTAACACCAGCTGTAGGGAGGTGTCTGAGGTCCAGCTACAAGTACCCAGAACTCATCACTGACTTATAGTTTGTGTAGACTCAACTAAAGCGCCTTGATATGGACTAAATTTTGTCCTCCCTCACCCCTGTCCCCATTCGTATATTATAGATAGGGCCTGTGAAGAGTTAAACATTAGTGAGGTCATAAAGGAGGGGCCCTAATCCCACAGGGCTGGTGGTTTCCTTATAAGCAGAGGAAGAGACACCAGAGTGCGTTCTGTCTCCCCCCCCCCCCCCCCCCCCCCCACAGAGGCAAGGCCATCTGAGCACATGTCAAGAGCTCTTACCATGCTAGAATCCCAATCGTGGTCTTCCTGTCTTTAGAACTGTAAGAAAATAAATTTCTGTTGTTTGAGCTGCCTGATCAAGGGTATTTTATCACAGTCAGAGCACACTAACATACAACTTTAATTACTCATGACTAGTCAACTCTCCCTCATCCTATATGTTAACTGTTTTACCTAGCTCAGAGCCTCACCTTTTTTCCTGTTCTATTTTGTCTTGTGGGATCAGTGCACTCCCAATCAAAGCCGGCTCTTCTTCTCTTTTATAGGAAATTGTCTTGCACAAGACTTTTTCTCATACTGCTGCCACCCGTTGTGTTTGCTTCCTAGCAGCCCAGCGTTTTCATCCCCATTCCCCTGCCCTTCCCCACTTTCACTGGGCTCTGTGCCGTTAGTTGACCAAGAGATGCCTGTTGTCAACAAGAAGAAAAGGAAAGGCGTAGGGTCATTGGTAGAGTAGGAGACGGCAATGGTTCTCAGCCTTCTCTGCACGTTCACTGCTGTCTGGTTCATATCCAAAGAAATTCTGATTTAATTTGACATAGGTACTGTCTGAAAACTGAGACTTTTAAAGGCTTCTCAGGAGGAGCTAATAAGTAGCCCAAATTGAAAACCTGCATACAGCACACCAAGAATGAATCACGTTCCATAGAAACTTAAGGTGAGGTTTAGAGCCTAAATTCTACTCCTTACCACAATGTCTGTCTAGCTTTGAATTAAGAAGTTCTGACATAGGGACGCGTGGGTGGCTCAGACAGTTAAGCATTCGACTTCAGCTGAGGTCATGATCTCAGAGTTTGTGGGTCAGAGCTCCACATCGGGCTCCATGCTGACAGCTCAGAGCCTGGAGCCTGCATCTAAAAATGGCAGAGCTGAATAGCAGAATGCCAACCTGCATACCCAGTTGCCACACCAGTGGTCATGACCTCAGATTCCACCCATCCAAAGAGGAACTCTTTTTATCTTGGGGAAAAGCTGAGCAAGAGTAGACAGAGAGCAGGAAGTATTCTTTATAGTGAAGTGTGGGGAGGGCTGAACGTTCCTACCCTCTTCAACAATGCAAAAAACAGTTGTTAGTAGTGTCAGACAGAAAACTAAGTACTTGCTTCACCTTGTGCTACCTTGATACGTTGTTACAAAAAGACACATAAATAAATTATCATTTATTACAGGAATGAGATGAGGTAGCCTGTAGAAAAAAAAAAAAGAATTTGCAATGTCTCCCAGATCCTGGGAAGAGATGAAGAGCTGCGCCTCAGGAGGGGTGGGGACAAGGGGTGCTCCATGGGTCTCCACAGAAGTTTGGGGTCCCCTCCTCTGAAGTCCCACTATAGGGAGGACTGAGTGACTCAGTACGTTGAGTGTCAGGCTCTTGATTTTGGCTCAGGTCATGATCGCAGGGTTATGGGATTGAGCCCTGCCCTGAGTGGGGTTCTACATTCAGCATGGAGCCTGCTTAAGATTCTCTTTCTTTCTCCTTCTGCCCCTCTACATCTCTCCCACTCTCTCTCTCCAAAAATAATAAATAAATAAATAAATAAATAAATAAATAAATAAGAAATATTAAAAAATAAAGTGTTACCTGTAAAATAATTCTACCCTTACCATTATCCAACACAACCCAAAGACTGACCGGATAACTGTCATTACCCAGTCCAAAGTCCTGAAGATGAACACTGAATTGGTCCAGGTTGGTTCAGGTATCTACTGCTGACCACTGTCAGTTCTGGCCACGTCACAGGACTCTGATGGTGAGCGGACAGATGCCTATAAGTTCCAGTACATCAACCCTTCAGTCTCACTTTTCCTTGTCACTAAAAAGAAGGGGCCATTTCCCCCCAAAGAGGTAAAGACTTTAGTGAGAAGGGGATTCTCCTCTTGAAGAAACGTTTCCTCATCGGATTTCAACCTCATGACCTATTTAATAGTATGGACCCACTGAGTGCTCAGCCGTGGGTAGAAAGGCGAGAAGTGGGAGAGGAAATAAAATGTCTGTGGGAAGATTTTCAAAGAAACAGGGGTTACAGCGCTTTGTTAGGAAGTGAGCAGTTAAACAGGAAACTCTGGACAAAGCCCACCTCGGTTCCTAGAGAAGAGACCCCAAGGCTCACTTTCCCTGCTGCATCGTCATTGATGATAACACTGGGGAAAAAGCAATGCCCCTTGATAAACATTCTGGGTAAGGAAACTACTTCAGGGCAACCATTTTCTTTTTTTTAATTGTTTTTAGAGTTTCATCTTTTAGAGCATTTTTAGGTTTATAGAAAAATTGAGAAGAAGGTACAAAGATTTTCCCATATCCTTTCCACCTCTTCCCATGCATAGCCTCCGCCATTACCCACACTCCCCCACCATAGTGGTTCCTCTGATGAACCTGCCTTGACACATGTAATCACCCAAAGTCCATAGTTTACATTACAGTCAATGCTCGGTGCTGTGCATTCTATGGGTTTCAACAAATGTATAAATAAGGACATGTGTCCATCATTATACTATTGTACAGAGTAGTTTCACTGCCCTAAAAATTCTCTGTGTTTCACCTGTTCATCCCTTTTCTCCCTCTTCCCAGTCCCGTCAACCACTGAATTTTCTTCCCATCTCCCCAGTTTTGCCATTTCCAGAATGTCATATAGTTAGAATCATATAGCCTGTAGCCTCTTCATAATGGTTTGCTTCATGTAGTAATATGCATTTAAAGTCCCTGCATGTTTTCTCATGGCTTGGTAGCTCGTTTCTTTTTGGTGCTGAATAATATTGCACGGTGTGGAGGTCCCCAATGCATTTATCCCCTCACCGAGTGAAAGACATCTTGCTTGCTTCCAAGTTTTGGCAGTGATGAATAAAGCTGATACAAACATCTATGTACGGGCTTTTGTGAGGACCTAAGTTGTCAACTTCTTGGGATAAATACCAAGCAGGGTTGCTGGATCATATGGTAAAAATAGGTTTAGTTGTTTTTTTTTAATAGTTTATTGTCAAGTTGGTTTACATACAACACCCAGTGCTCTTCCCCATAAGTGTCCTCAACCATCACCACCACCTCTTTTTCCCCCTCCCCCTTCCCCTTCAACTCTCAGTTCATTTTCAGCATTCAATAGTCTCTCAAGTTTTGCGTCCCTCTCTCCCCCCAACTCTCTTTCCCTCTTCCCCTCCCCCAGGTCCTCCATTAGGTTTCTCCTGTTCTCCTGTTAGACCTATGAGTGCAAACATATGGTATCTGTCCTTCTCCACCTGACTTATTTCACTTAGCATGACACCTCAAGGTCCATCCACTTTGCTACAAGTGGCCATATTTCATTCTTTCTCATTGCCATGGAGTACTCCATTGTGTATATATACCACATCTTCTTGATCCACTCATCAAGTGATGGACATTTAGTCTTTTTCCATGTTTCTAGTTTTTAAGTATGAAACCACCAAACTGTCTTCCAAAGTGGAAGTCTCTTCCTTGGGTTGTTTTTAAAAGACAGGTGGTAGATACATTCATGACTTAAGTTTTTTTCTAAGAGAAGGAGAAGACCAACAACACTGGACAAGGAAAAAAGTTCTGGAATAACAGAAGAGGGCTGTGAAAAGAAACTCCACCAAAGGAGTGATTGCTCAAGGCCACGGTTCTGATTGGACCCCATCAAAGTTCACTCTTCGCAATGAATTAGCAAAATCCAAAGATTCATGTTACTATCTTTAGAGAGAAAGCCTATTTTCTAGGCTCGGGAGAGGTTAAGTGAATCTTGTATAACCATGTCTCCATTCTTTATCTTTTCCTTTATCCCATAAGCACATTGGTTGGGAGACTTCTGTCCCCAGTCTTGCTACTGTTTTGATTGCTGAAGCTGCAGTCAGATGGACCATCAAGACAGAAGCTTAGGTGTTTGCGGTGGGGGGGGGGGTGCAAATTAAGAAGGAACACCCAGTTTTACTGCCCTTGTTGCTTTATAGTTCTCATCGTGAGTGACATTGTGTGTGCCCAGCAGATCAGTTGGTTCGCGCTGTGAAGAATGGGTGAAAAAAGACCCCTCTGCGGTTGCGTCATCAGCTTCAAGTGCACACGGTTTGCTTTTAAACCTGTTCTGTTGTGCTTTTAAGGGAGCCAATAAAACCATGGATAAAACAGTGCGAATTCACTTCCACAAGTAATTTCATCTCTTTGTTTATGGAGTTGCTTTAGATCCACAATCAAAGATACCCAATAGTGAGAAATAGAAGTGCTTTCTCTCTTCTGCTCTATTTTGTCTCTTATGGTTCACAAAATTTGGGACACTAATTATAAAACCTATTGTAAAAAGTTAAGCAGTCAAATGAGATAATTTATGATGGTTCTGAACCTGAATGTTTATAATTCAGACCTGTGAGGTTTTGTGCACGCTTGCCCGGTGTGAGGCGGTTTTTACAGAAAGGCTTGGAAATGCTAACCAGGCCAGCAGTTTTGGAGGTGTGCCCATAAAGTGCTTCTGAATCTTGTGTGATCACGTACAAATTCGGTGTAGTTAGCCCTTGATCATTACTTGATTCCCTATTCATATAAGAAGCCAGAAGCACAGGAGAGGAATAGCAAAGCTGTACAAAAGGGATCCCCTGGAGAAGTACAAAGATGGCCCCATCATCTAGATGATTCATTTATTCATTCAACAAATACAGCATGTACTTGGTACTTAGCACAGTTGCAAGCACACAAGAAAACTTGCCCTGAATACGGTGTATTGTCTAATGGAGGATACATATATTAAATAACAAAATAAATTTATGCTTAAATTATAATAAGTTCTGTGAAGGAAAGTTCCAGGGTGCTGGGCAAGAGTCAAGGCAGGGGCCTTGATTTGGCAGACTGGGGTTTTAAGAAGGTAGCCCAATATCTTTGGGAAGCTAGAACTTTCCTGTGGCTCCGAGTAGAACCATTCTGTGGTCTCTCAGGTTCCCGGAGGTTTAACTTGGCATCAGAACCTGAAAGTGAGGTTCCCTCCCCTGCTACCGACACGCCCTCCTCATCCTTCTCCCTTGCTAATCTAGCACACGGTGGCTTTTCTCTTCTACTATCCGTCCTCACCACAGAGGCAGACCGGAGGGATCAATTAATGTGTTCGGTTATAGTGAAATGTTCACTGATTAGTTTCAAACAGAAAAATACCAATTACATAACAACTATGTATGCCTTTCATTTCAAAAGTTCTTATTTTCAAAGGCAGGAGATAGGGAGAGGGAGGTGGGTGTAGTGTGTAGACAGAGGTGATAGGAAAACGCATCTGGGGACACAGAGGAATGCTGTGCAAGTACTGTCTGCGTGTGACAGGGTGCTCCTGGGCTGTGCTGCTCCGAGTGAGGACCGGGGATGCAGAGGGCAAGGTTTTACCATCAGTGATGTTGTTAAAATGACAAACATCGCTGTCAGTCTGCACCACTTTCCACTTTCTCACTTCTCACAGAATTCCCCATTACTTTTTAATTGGTTTGAGATAATGCTTGTATCCTAATGAAGATCAGTTTGTGATGTATTGTTAATAAAGAATAAAAGACAAAAATAAAATGATACATAACCCAATCATCCGTAAATAGTCACTAATCCATTAGGGACTTTTACCATAGAGGTAAAAGTTACCTAACTTGTGGAGAAGATGTTGGGGGAAGGAATTCTGTCTTCCATGGCACTAATGTTAAAATGGCATATTTTCCCATACTTTTAATTTACTTTATATTTTTATATAACATTTACTATATATTTCAAGTAGATTTCTTAGAGGTGATTTTTTTAAGTTATTTGATTTTGTTAACTATTATAAGTTTTATTTTTTATTATTTTTTGGTAAGTTTTATTTTTATTGAAGTCCAGGAACTTGGCAGATTTCTTAGGAACTCTTCTGTTGGTTGGAGGTGGGTTCAGTTGACTAGTAACACTTCATCCAAGATTTGTTACTTCACAGCGCCGTGGCGAATTCAGAGAAGATGCTAGAAAGGTGTGAGCCTTGAGGAGGCGGGGAAATGTGAAAGCAGCTTTTTAAACTTCGAATATACACAAACTTACCTATTGTTCCGAGGTATATTTTTTGTACTAATACTGATGTAGGCGTTCAAGAGACTAAATATTTTTGTAAAATTTTGCTAATAATGGAAACTGATACTCGACATTTTACAAGGCACCTCTGGATGTCTGACCTCATTTACTTAATTAACACCACACCTGGCATCGAAGGTGACCCTCACACAATCAGTGGAAACAGGAGGACTCTCAGAGGTCATTTCCTAAATTTACAGAACTCCATGATGGGCTGGAACTCACTTAGCTGTGAAGCTCTTCAAGGCGTGTGCTCTTCATGCTGTATCACAGATAAGAAATCACAAAGCCATCATCCAGGATGAGTCTATGCCTCATTTTATTTTTCTGTCTCTGTTGTCCTATCTGAAAGACACAAATCGTTTGAAAGGGGAGCCCTCACTCACACACGGAAAGGATGCCAAATGCTGTTAGGTCCAGCTCCCCTTCCTAGGGCTAGAAACCTGCAATCAGGGCGTTTCTCCACTAGAGGGCACAACTCCGAGCTCGCCGTTCTGCTGTCGTGCCCCGGAGATGATAGTGTCATCCAAGCTCCATGCTCTCGTTTCATCAGCGGTATCACACCTGGTTGAGCGTGTAAAGCCGTGGCCATCGAATGCAATGAAAAACACTTTTAATTCTAAATGGAAAAAATAAAAGTTTTACTTTTCCCTGCGTGGCAATGCTTTCCCTGTGACGTATGTTGTAAATCGTGGCACCCGTTCGAACATGCTGTCTCACTATTAAGCAAAGCTTTTCCTTGTCTCTAGTGTCAGATTGACCAGAAGAAGGGAAAATGTAAGTTCCGTTGTTTAACCACACTATTTCCGTCGACCTAACAAATTTTAGGTAAATTATTATATCTTGAATGAGTACAATGGTTCACATTTGTTAGAGCTGATGAAAATTAAAGCCATAGAAATTCCCTGAGGCAGAGAATGGCAAGCGCGGAAACACTTAAGAGTCTGAATTACTTATTTTGTAAATAATAAAACTAAGTCCTAGCATGCGAAATGACTTGCCCTTCATTACCGGGTTAGCTGGAACCAGAGGCGAACCCAGAGCCCAGGTCTGGGTTCACATGGTCTCATCCTGCCCACAAACCTGTGTACAAGTGTCCTAGTGACACTGATCCCGATCCCTTGGGTGGTCTGATTCTGTCCTGTTAACAAAGCCTGATGAGCGATTCCTGGTAATGTATGCTGTATGCACACATGTTAATTTCCATCAGGAACTACTATGTTGTGCCAAGTTGGCTGACTCACAGCTAGACACAATTAGAGGGGCTTTTGTGTCCCCAGGCCCACTATCTCGTGGCTACATCTCATCTCCTGCCTACATCCCTAAGGCCATCCAAGATGCCTTCTTCCTCCTTCTCATCTCCAGACTCGGAGAGCTCACAGTCATGAGATTACCTCATCCTTCTGATTGGTAAAGTAATCCAGCCTTGCTTCAGCTGGGCGAGAGAGAATGGCTTAGGAAATGGGGCCGGGGATCGGGGGAATAATTTAAGATTGCCGCCTTTTTTTCATCTGATGATCAAGAAGGACAGAAAGGCTATGGGATTCATCCAAGGCCTTGAAACTCGATGTCAGAACAGGCGTTATATAGAGGAATAGACACCTCATTAGACTTGCAGTCAAGTACTGTAAGTAAGGACTCCACAATATAAGTGATTTCTGAAACCGAGAGTCCCCAGGATGCTTGTTTCTTCCAATCTTTTCCTAATTTCTCCGTAAGTACTGACCAAACACCAGATACTCCCCTCGGACTCTTTCCTCTCCATCTCTGCCTTATGCTTGTTTCACCTCCCAGTTCATCCTCCGCCAGTACTGGCGCGGTTAGCTGGACCCTCCGCCAAAGCAAACACGATCATGCCCCTCCCCCGATTACAATTCTTTATTCGCTCCCCGCTGTCTGTACTGACAGCTGTTTAACCGAAGTCCAGCGGAGAACAATTCTGTCTGTGGAGCCAGAATACGTTCTTTCCCTCCTCCCCTCACTTGCTTTCCCAGCGAGTAGCTTCCCCTCCGGTCTGTCCTCCTTACCTCGTGAAGAGCCTGGACGCTGAGGAAGGTTACCCAGGAAGGAACTTAGCCTTAGCTTCATGAAGCAAAAAGAGATGTGATATTTTAAGTTATGAGCAACAGAGGCCTGGACTGCCTAGTGAATCAAAAAGATTCTAAAAGACTACACCTCCAAGAAAAAAATGATATACATACACCCATAGAGACATAGATATCTGTGCTGAACAGTCACTGGGCTCCCGGTGTGACCTACCCTACATTCCTGGTCCCCTGAGGAACCTCCTAAGTGTTGGGTAACTTTCTGTCCTCTGCTCACCATGCCACGTTGCCTCTGAACATCTATATTCCGCCTCTTTCTTTATTTGTGGTAATTTTGTATGTGACAGGTGCTAACAAACTAAGGGAAAATGATAGAAGGTCCTACTGAAATGGCAAACGCAAGGCTCTTCATACATGCAAGTTCCCCGAAAATAGTATAGCATCCTTGGCTAAACATTTGAAATAGGAGATGGTCCATAACAGGGATTCTTAAGGCTTCGTTTCATCCCAGATTCCTCATGAATCCACCTTGGAGATTCATTCAGTTAGATTTTTGAACCAATAACCAGAGCTCCCCGCCCGCTGCCTCCCACCAGGTATAAAAGACGAGGGGATTTTTCTGATTTTCCCATCGGGCAAGAAGTCGAAGCAAATTCGGGAGGTAGTTCGGTGGTGCGTTCATTCTGCGTGTGTTTATCCCAGAGATCCTGGCAGCCAGTACCTTGCTGGGTTTGAGGCTGGTGAGGGGCGGATGGTTAGCAGTCCCGCCTTGTCCTCTGTCACGTCCCACTGGAAGGAGGGCGTTCTTCAGGGAAACTGACATGTAATCAGATAGGCACATGGTGTGTTATGCTCTGTACTTTAGGGACTAGAGACCAGAGTGAAGAGAAAGCCTAGTGCTTCAGAAGGCAGGGGAGATGGGCTTCTTGGAGAAGCTGGTGGAGGTGAAGGAAGCTGGAGACGTCCCCCAGGAAGAGGGGAGCATGGGCGGGACTCCTGGGTTCCTTCCTATCAGACACATGCAGCCACACAGACTCACTGAGGTGCGGGATCCGGTGGGCCGTGGTTCCTTAGGGGCCAGGGAGCCGGGAGCCACTGATGCGTTTCAGGAAGGTGACGGGCAGGTGTACAAACTTCACCTTAAGTTCCCTTTGTCATTTGCCCTTTGAAAAATATTTATTAGGCCATTTTAGTTAATTAATAGAATTGTTTCATTTTAATTATAAATTATAAACAAACCTAAAGTACAGGGGATACCATTCTCTCTGGTTAGATAATATATCATTGTCACAGCCATGGTTTGACATACAGACCAATTTCCAGGTGACAGAAATGAGAAGAAACGCACCTTAATGGCAGGCTGGATATCTGCTGGGTGTGACATCAGGTCTGGCTGAAGGTAGAAGTCTGAAAGGAAAGAGAGCCCATGAAATGCACCTAGAATTTACTCTCCCCATCGGCAGTGGTGACATACCAAAACTAAGGTGTTTCTGTGTGACAAGGAATCTGACCACAGAAGTATGAGGTCCTGGAAGTGAAGAGCAGTCCTCACATCAGGCAATTCAGAAGGTGTGTCAGTGTGGAAGCCCCTTAGGGGTAGTTTATTTTATGTCCAAGAGACATAGGTTTCTGGAGAACCCTTGGAGAGACACCAAGACCTAAACCTCAGTCTGGGGCTTGTGACCCATCAAGAAGTAGAAGTGTGTTGGGGGGGCACCTGGGTGGCTCAGTTGGTTAAGCATCTGACTTGATTTCGGATCAGGTCATGATCTCACAGTTTTGTGAGTTCGAGCCCCACACCAGGCTCTGCGTTGGCAGTGCAGAAGCTGCTTGGGATTCTCTCTTCCCTTCTCTCTGCCCCCCCCCCATCTCTCAAAAGTAAATAAATAAACATTAAAAAAAAGGAGGCACCTCGTTGGTTAAGCATCAGACTTTGACTCAGATCACGATCTTGTAGTTCTGGAGTTTGAGCCCTACATTGGGCTGTCTTGCTGCCAGATCCTTGGTTTCCCTCTCTCTCTGCCTGTCCACCCCGCAGCCCCCCCTCCCTCTGTCTCTCTCTCTCTCCCTCTCTCTCTTTCTAAAAAAAATATTTAAAAAATACATATTTAAAAAACTGGTTTTAAAAAAAAAGAACTGTGTCCAGATGTGTGTTAAAAACAAGTCTCCATATAGTGCTGCTGTTGTTTTGTTTTGATTTATGGGGTTTTTTTTTTGTTTGTTTACTAAAGGTAGTCTATGTTGTGCTATGAATGGATGACACAATAACACTATAGCAATATTTTCTCTCAGACGTAATCATACTGACCAGACAGAAGCTAACTTTGGCAATATGGGGTGATGTTATTTAATGTCTATGTGCTATGTAAGTCATTTGGGGAACCTCCACAAGCATGCATTGCACTTTTTGGGAAACACTGGACCTATTTACATATTTGTACCTTATATCAGTTCAGTCTTAAAATCTTACAGATTCCAAGTATCTATGCTGGACCCTTGTCTTAGAGCTGCCCAAAAATGCGTGCCAGAGGACAATCTTATAATGATGCCAGTCAGTATTAGATTAATTTTGAATGGGTTGTGAAATGCCTTACTTTGATTCTTGTTCACATCTATCTATTGATAGATCAATCAGTTGATCTATTATTTATCAGCAAATTACACAGTTTTGTTATTTGGTATATGAATTGGCTTGCAGGATTTCCATCGCCTTTCTAGATCTTGGGAGCCATTTACCCTTCTTTCCACCTCCTTGACTGCTGACACTTAAGGCTAGACCTACATGAGTTGTAAAACTTTCTAGCTGGCTTTTTTTAAATTTCTTTGCTTAAGACATGACATTGTATAGATGTTTGCCTCTAGGCATATTTAAAATATTAACAATTTAATCTGTTTAAAATGCTTCAAAATCTATAGTGTTTTACAAATACAGTTGGTTTTACTAATACTTTTTCAGCAGAAAAGGAAGAGGGAAGAAAAGGGTATAAATATGACTGTCTAGTTGAATCTTTGAATGCCTCTCAGTGACTTCCTTTTGTTTCACTATTTGTACCTTCATGTTCTTTTGTACTACTGATAATTTTTATAATAAAATTGTGAAATACAATTGCTTGGCAGTTGAAGAATTAACACTTAAATTATTAAACTCATGTAATCCATTAAATAGATTTAATATGAGTTTTATATCCTCATATATGTTTACAGTAGGCAGCACACCCTGATTTTGTCCCTCGTTGGGGGCCAACAATTGGTCCTTCCCATAAGTGGCCCTCACTCCACATGTTTTTCAGGATGGAAGCATGGAAAGAATGATTGCAGGGTACAACTGCCAATTGGTTCATTTGTTGGGTGGACATCATGTTACAGTCTGACTGTTACTGTTCTGGTTTAGGTACACAGCTCAGAACGCTAGATAGATGTAAAATGCATTGAAAAGCAAGTGGCCAAAAACTTCAGTGCCTGGACATTGGCCAATTCTTTCTATCATAAAAACATAATCCACCCTTTATATGTTTCAGTGGGGCCTTGCAAAATGAAAACATACATTTATTTAGTTATCTGTTTATTTATTTACATATATGTGTCTCAACATTGCTTGGGGAAAAAACTCTCTCTCTGTCTCTCTTTCTGCCTCATAGTGGAATGGTTTGTTAGCTGGTGAAGAGGTTGGCCTGTAGAGACTTTTGCCAGCAAATTGATCCATTATTTATAAAAGCTGGAAAGATAACACTTCTCCATGGCAGGTGCATCCAGGCTTTGTTTATAGAGCCCACCTAAATCAACTGTTCTGTCGTTAATTTTTATTTCGGCTATCATGATAAACAGTGGCCGAATAATGAAGCAGATCACCGCCCAGTTTATCTGAGTCTGTTTTCACAGGAATAATTCTTTCAGATCTGTCATGGCTTAGCTATTTTAGTAACCTCCAGGAACAAATCAACTCTTCCATATTTCAATCCAATTGATGTTGCAAGGATCAGTGATTATTTCAGTTAAGAAAATGAATAGACTCCGACTCAGGCCTGTCACTCTGTACCTATCATTCTGGTATAATTTAGTTGTCCTTCCTTCGGTTGTCATGAAATCAAAGAAAAGACAAGAATAATTAAGATTTGGAGTGTAGAAGATTTAGGAAAAGATCCCGTGCAGATTCCATTACTTTGTATCATCCCGATGCTGCTTGGCCCCCTGTTCGACATTTGACACACAGGGGGATGATTTTCAGCTTGCTCATCCAAGGAGTCTGGGAATTTTGGACAACACTACAGTATCTGTCTTTTTTGAAGGATGAAATCCAAGTGGGAGCCAAGGAAGTGGAATAGAATGAAAAAGTTCTCTGCAAGGCTGTCCCATTTGTTCCCCAGACTCAGGGCTTCAGATACTCAGAACTCTCCAGCAAACTTGTCCCTATGGATCCATTTTGGTTGCTGCACAAGGACGATTTTTTCCCAAATGGACTGCCAAAGGATACAGAATAGTCAAGTTACCATTCCCCACTTGAATATATAATGAAACACTGATAATCTAAGGATATTTTTCTTTTCTACTCTTTTAATTTCAAATTGTACTTTCTTGTAATATATGTTGACTTAGAAAAACTGAAGTTATCTCAAATGAAGATAGTTTCTTCAGCAGTATCTTCAATAAACCAATTTAAAGTAATATAGCCACACATATATAGACATATCTCTTGGAGGGTAGGAGCCCAAAAAGAGATAAAAGGTATAGTGAAAATTCATAACCTTACAGTTGAACTGTGTCTCCATCCAGGTCCATCATTAAAAACTACCCAATGCTAGGTTGTGTTTTATAACTTTTCCATATCCATATCCAGGGTAGGAATGTCCAAATTGATTTTATTTCTAATCTGGTGGGGAAGTAGAGGTGGGCTAGTTAAGGAGGGGTGGAGAAAGAGGTACAGGCAAGTTCACTGAGAGAAATGGAGTGACTGTCCGCACAGTCCACTCTGGGGGATTTTTTCTAAAAGGAGATAAAGAGGCTGTGTGTTTCTTCTCAGCTTGGAATGCTCACTTCCCCAAAAGGTAGATTCTTCCAAACATTTATCCGAGAAGGGCATGTTTTAGCAGGTGGCTCAAAGAAGGGGAGCCTGCTCTGGAATGGTTGGAGCCCCGCTACTCTCTCAAAGCTGTGGGAATATCAACTACTGCACGTGACAGGGAGTTTATTTTACATGGGCTCCTGAAGGTAAGGTGTCTCAGCTCCCTGTCACCTGCCCTGAACTCAGGGTGGCTTCCTGCAGACTGAGGTTGACTCTTTGACAAACTCTTATTGACGTCTTGGAAACTAAGGTGGGTTTGAGTACCCCCTTCCCACCCATCATCCACCCATCTCATTGTCCAGGCTCATATGGTACTTAGTAGTACAGTTATCAGCTGTATCTTGGCCTGAGTCCTGATGGGTGGAGTTTTATTGCCAGAGTCCTAATGTCCATCGTAGGGCAGTTCAACAACCTTCCCTTCCGGTGCTCTCCTAATCCCTGGTTAGAAATGTTCACCGATCCTATGGCTCTAGATCTTCTGGTCCCTAAAAGTTCTGGCTACAGCACAGACCAGCCTGCCTAATTCAACTCACACATAGGGTCTAAGTGCACATTACTGATTCTCTGTAAAACAGAATTCCCTCTAAATAGGACATAAGTCCTCATGGCTCTCTCACCAACTTTTCAGCATTCAGGCACAAATGTACCCTGGAGTATACAGTCACAGCCTTGCAGTTCTATTTTTCTGGGGTCTTCTTTTATGGCCACCCTCCTGTTTTTCTAAAGAGATACAGAGGGAATGAGTTTCTCTAGCCCTACAACTCCCACTCAGAAGTAGCTCAGCAGATTGCTGCATAGACACGTCGGAGCCAGGCTTATGTGTGATTGCTAGCATCCTGGCTCTGACTCCACCTCTATCCCACCTGTTATGGTTGAGTAGGTGGGAATCCATGTTTTAAGGCAATAGTTCTCAAACTTTCACATGGTTACGAATCACCCAGGAGACTTGTTAAAATACAAATTCCATTTCAGTGGAGTAGGAATGAGGTTGAAGATTTTGCATTTCTAGCAAGTTCCTAGGGGATGCCAGTGCTGATGGTCCATGGGCCACACTTGGAGTAGCAAGACTCTAGAGAATGATAAAGTCAGATACATTATCTGGCCTTCTAGCATTTAGGATATGTTTATGTCTTGACATTTCCATCTGTGTATATTCAGTGCTCTGGCATTTTCAAACCTCTTATTCATGATTGTACTTGTCCCTGCGCCCTACAGGGCAGCCCTAATGGTAGGAGCCTCATGATCACTGCCGTCCTTTGTCACCATCCAGAAAAAAGGATCCAGACAAGACATCTTAATCATGAATGTTTATTCTCATTATACTATCTGCTGCTTCTCCCCTTATTTCTTCACCTCATGCAGGCCTTTTGCCTAGTGCTTTCTGTGAGCATTAAATTATTATTCAAAAACTGGCACAGTAGCCAGTATGTGGTAAAAGCTCAATAAATATTAATCTGAATTGAAACATCCCTGCTGGGCCCTTCTGACTCGTACTCCCCAGAGAGCAGGGCCTCCCCAGTATCCCTGACCTTGGCAGCCACCAGACCACCCAGCAGCAGGATCTAGTGGTGTGGATTTTCTCCCAGCTCCCTGTTGTGTCTTCCTGACAATCACTTTTCCAACCTCATGCCAGACGCCTCAGTCATTTGAGATTCATGCCACCTCAATTCTGCACCATGGCCTTTCTTACCGTTTGTTCCTTCTGGGTTGTTTGTTCAAGTCCTAATATAATTCACTCAATTGCTTCCACTCAGGCTCTTGCCATTATCATGCATGTGATTATCCGATTATGTCTCAGCTCTGACGACCTTCACCTCCATGCTGCTTCAGGCACCTGCTTGCATGGACACAACTTGACTTGGAATACTGGAGTCTACCACATTGAATCACTTCGTTGATTTTGCTCATTACAAAATAATGCAAGCTCCTGATTCATTAATGAAAGCCTATCTTTATAGACTAGGAAGTGAAAAGTATATCATTCTAGCCAGACATAACGAACCATTGAAAACATAGTTTGGGGGGTGCCTGAGTGACTCAGTTGGCTAAGCATTCCAACTTCAGCTCAGGTCATGATCTCACAGTTTGTGGGTTCAAGCCCCATGTCAGGCTCTGTGCTGACAGCTCAGAGCCTGGAGCCCGCTTTGGATTCTGTGTCTCCCTCTCTCTCTGCGCCTACCCAGCTTGCACTCTGTCTCTCTCTCTCTCTCTCTCTCTCTCTCTCTCAAAAATAAATAAACATTAAAAAATTAAAAAACAAAAAAACCCCATATAGTTTGGCACACATTGTTTACCCAAATTGAAAGATATGAAACATATAGCATAGCATAGCATTTTGCAAATATATTTCAACCTCATTTTCATTTAATAACATAAAATGGCGTATTAGTGCATATGAATACCTAATGATAAACTCACCATTTTAAACATGTTTCTAGTGTTTCACTTTAAAAATAAATGATAGTTAGGTAATCCAATTCCGTCATAGTAGACATCGAAATCGTCTGCACGATGATAGCCATCAATGCTTCCTCAGACATTTTTGTATTCGCTTTTCTGTCCTCTTTCCTCATTGCCTTAGCACGTTATTCTGGAAGGGAAATGACTGGATTGAAACGTATGTACAATATTAGGTTGTACTTAGGAAAGTTGCAAACTTTATTCTTAAGGGTCCCCATGTTGCCATGCCCCAGCACCGATGAATATTATATTTAATATGCATTTATTTGACTAATGCTAAAGTTTCACATATTTTTATACATTAACTAGCCATGCAAACATATAGCTGTGTGACTGCAACCTTCACAGTTTCCTCTGTATAATAGGCAACAGGAGGAGTTTGGACTTTTTGGCTTCCTGCTTTAGGCTCTAAGGGTTTAATTTCTTTTGGCTTTAGTATGTAAATTCAGCTTCTGGAATTTTATTACTTATTTACTTATTTATTATTTTGCAGAGAGAGAAAATGAGCAGGGAAGAGGGGCAGAGAGAGAGAGAGAGAGAGAGAGAGAGAGAGAAAGTGCACAAGTAGGGGAGGGGGCAGAGAGAGAGAGAGAGAGAGAGAATCTTAAGCAGGCTCCATGTTCAGCACAGAGTTCGACCAGGGGCTTGATCCCATGACCCTGGGATCTTGACTTGAGCTGAAATCAAGAGTCCAATGCTCAACTGACTGAGCTACTCAGGCGCCTGATGCTTCTGGAATTATAAATGCATAGGGTGTAACTTGCAGTTAAAGTAAAACTGTCACGCCGCTGACTTTATGACTTTCAACCCATTATAAGGATAGTTAGAAGCCAAATCTCTGCATATAAAGTGTTTAGTGACTCTCTCTTGTTACTCTCTGATTTTCTCTCTCAAGGCTGCAATCAGATTTATGTTTTAATCAGACCAAGTCAACATTTAATTTTCACTTAACTATTGTATTCAGTGAAGCAGAGAATGCATCCATCTTAACAAACACAGAGAAACACAAACAGGCGAAAGGAACATCAGACGTGCCTCTCTCTGAGAGCATCAGTTTGGAGCTTGGCGCACGCCTGGGCTCTCTTTGTGGGATGAACTCGAAAGATCAGCCCTTCTCAGAAGGTCATTTCTTTTTCTCTTACAGATATTGCTATGATTGTTCATGCTATTCTATTTTTCCACGAATTTTTTATTAACCTGCCAGTTACCTCCTCTCAGTTTCCCCTTACACGCACAAATTAGAGAGAAGCATTAAATTTATCCAACTCAAGTTAGGATTTGGGTTTGACAATAACTTTGCTTGATTCTGTTTTTTCCTTTCCTCTTCCCCCTTTCCCTTTTATTCCTTCCTTCCTTTCCCTTCTCTTCCCTCTCTTTCCCTTTCCTTTCTTTTTTCCTTTCCTTTTCTTTTCTCTCCCTTCCCTTTCTCCTTCCTTCTTTCCTCTTTCCTTTCCTTCCTGTTTCTTTCCCTTCCCTGTCCTTCCAGTGTAGTTCACATAGAGTGTCATATTCAGGTGAACAATGTAGTGATTCCACACTTCCACACAACGTCTGATGCTCCTCACAAGTGCTCTTCTTCACTCCCGTCACCTATGATACCCCCACATACCCATCTACCTTCTGGTAACCATCAGTTCATTCTCTATAGTTAAGAGTCTGTTCCGTGGTTTTTCTCTCTCTCTCTCTTTCTCTCTCTCCCTTTGCTTCTTCATTTTGTTTCTTAAATTCCACATACAAATGAAATCATATGGTATATGTCTCTCTCTGATTTATTATGATTAGCATTATACTCTTTAGCTCCATCCATGTCACTGCAAATGGCAAGATTTCATTTTTTTTAATGGCTGAGTACTATTTTGTGTGTGTGTGTGTGTGTGTGTGTGTGTGCGTGCACACATGTGTACCACATCTTCTTTACCCGTTCATCAGTCAGTGGACACTTGGGCTGCAGCCATAATTTGGCTATTGCAAACAATGGTAATATAAATGAAGGGGTACATGTATCCCTTTGAATTAGTGTCTTTGTATTCTTTGGGTAAATACCCAGGAATGTGATTACTGGATTGTAGAGTAGTTAAAAAAAGAGAGAGAGTTCAGACCATCATGAACTAGTTTCTGTATCCAACCCCTTTCTTATTTTAAGGTAATCCTACCTCTGTGACTTATCTAGATCCTAATTTTTAAAACAGTGTACTTTCTGTTTCTCTTTCTCTTGCGTGTTACACTGCTTTCAATATTTGGAAATTGCTATGACTCTTTTCACTTTAGTCTTCTAATCAGTGTTTTGTAGACTCTCTCATCAGATTTGTCTCTTTTTTATAGGTAGCCTCCTTATAACCTGCCATTCATAACTGAGCATAATATTTTCAGTGTGGTCAGACCAGTATGGAGCTCAATGAGGGAGGCTATGATTTGCAAAGTTCTGGTTGTTGACTGTTCTTCATGTATTCATTCTAACGTGGAGTGGAGTTTTTAGTAATTATATTCACTACCCTCAAAATTCCCTGATACTCATTTTCAATCAGTAGCCTCTCTACCCCTGACCCAGGATAGCCACCAATCTACTTTATGTTATTCTAGGTTAGTTTGCAGTTTTTAGAATTTTATATAAATGAAATCATAGACACCTCTATAATCTACCACAAAGGATTTTTATCCCTTGGAAAATACATACTTTTTTTTCGTACAAGAAGCCAAATTATTTCAAAACTCTGTTTGCAGAATTAAATTTTTAAGCCTAACTTCAAGAGGTTTGTCCTTTCCAATTTCATCTTGTTGATTTTAGTGCAGCATTCCTGGACGTCAAAATGATTTTGAATCCCGCGTCTGTCATCTGAAGTATTAGCTGGCAATCCTTTCTGGCTGTAAGCTTTTTGTAGTCGTGATAAATAAATTTCAATACATTAACGCAGAGCACAGAATCCTAATATATTAGAGTGGAAAGAACCTAAGTCACAGATAAAATAGTTGATCAGAACAACCCAGGATAAAACCCTGTGTTCTGTCCATCTGATTCAGAGCCAAAGGGCTGGTGCCCTCCCCTCGTTTTCTTTCTACCTCATCTAAAACTCTACAGCAATTAGTGCATCTGTAGATGGTTTTCAAACACAAACAACATTTGTTGTGATTATGTCTACAACTTTTTTTCTTCCTTTTTGAGGTGTAATTCACATTTAATACAATTCGCCCATTTTAAGTATACACCTTGATGAGTATTGACAAATATAAACATTTATGTAGCCATTACTCCAACCCCCATGCAGAATATTTTCATCACTGCAAAAGTTTCCTAGGGCTCTCTTGCACTTACTACCCCTTTACCTGTGTCCCGGGCAACCTCTAGTCTACTTCATGCTTCTATAGGTTAGTTTGTATTTTCTATAGTTTTTTAAGGGATGGAATCATGCAGTAGGTACTGATTCATATCTGGCTTCCAGAATATTTTTGAGATATATCCGTGATGTTGCCTGTGCCAGCAACCCCCCCTTTTTTTAAGTGAGGAACAGCATTCCATTGTTTATTTATTCGTCTGCTCATGGCCATTTGAGTTGTACCCAGTTCTAAGCTATGATGAATAAAGTTGCCGTAAACATTGTTGACCAAGTCTTTCTATGCACGTATGCTTTCATTTTTCTTGGGTATAAACCTGAGAGAGGAATTCCCGAGTCTTAGGTTTAATTTCAGAAGAAACTGCCAAACTATCTTTCCATGTGACTGCACCATTTTACATTCTTCCCAGCAGCCTTTGAGAGACCCAGCTGCTCCACATCCTCACCTGCACTGGGTCTCCCTTTCAGCCATGCTACGGAGGCACACTACAGACTCACTGTGGTTTGAGTTAGCATTCTCCCAATGATTAAGGTTGGTGAGCACCTTTTGAGGTATCTTTGTTTTGGTGTGGTTTTGCCATTCATATATCTTTTGTGAAGTGTTTGTTCAAATTTCTTCCCAAGAAAAATCTCAATCTATCTCTTTCCTTTTTCTCTAGTTCACTGAGAGAACTATTCCATCTTTCTCTCAATCCCTACCTTTGGTTTAGAATGACATATATCTGCTTTTTCTGAGCATGAGAATCTTTCCAGTTTTCTCTCCAACAGTAAGCCCCAGACAGTGGTTCGACTGGGTGAATATGTTGACTGTAGGAAGGGAAGAAACACTCCATGAAACTGTGTGCAAAATGCTAATTCACTGTGCTATTTTCCTGGTCTAATCTTTCATACAAAACAAAATAAACTAGTTTTTAAGAAGCAATGGGAAATTTCTACCACATAAATATTAGTGCTTTGAATCCACAGAAGTCAATAAAGCTGAATTAAGAAAAAAATCTCCCCTGTGGTTTCTTGGGCTGATTTCACTGAACTCGTTAATAAAAATGCAATGTTCAGTACAGAAGATTTTTAGCATCTCTTCATGCCTTCTTCTTTTAGTGAGTGAAAGCTGTAACTCATCTTGACAGTCAGCCACATTCTACTTTTTCTGTGATCAGATTAGAAAGTTTCACCTTCTTAGAGATCTGTTTTGCCAACTAGCTCATCCATGGGGAACAACTTGAAAACTATTTTTCCAGAGATTTGCAATATAAAAGCATAGAAGAAAGACAGGGAGGTTGAATAATGAGAAAATGGTCAACTGGTGAAAACTTATAGCTCTGGGTGGTTCAGTTGGTTAAGTGTTTGACTTCTACTCAGGTCATGATCTCAAGGCTCATGAGTTCAAGCCCTACACTGGGCTCTACACTGACAATGTGGAGCCTGCTTGAGATCCTCTCTCTCTTCCTCTTTCTCAACCCCTCCCTTACTCACCCATCCACACACACTCTCTCTCTCAAAATAAATAAAACTTAAAAAGATGTGCATTCGACATCTATAAGCTTGTCAGACCACAGGACAGGGATCTGTGCACTGTGTAACATGGTTCCATGACTATACTCTCTCCAGAGGTTGCAGAAAGTGGGTATTTAGTATACACACCCCCTCCCCTGAGCCCGACTGCTTTCTGGTGACCCTTCGTCCTCATGCTTTCCCCTGGGTATCTCATGTTCCCACAGTAACGTGATTCCCACCTTTCAATGGTTCTGGTCTGAATTACCACAATTCCAGGTTTATGGGTAAGGAGACAAAGACCAATCTCTCTTTTACTAGGCTTCAAACTCTTTAAAAATATGTAAGCTCAGCTTTTGTCAATTTATTTTTATCTCTTATTTTAAATATCAGCAACTTACACTTTATTACCTTCATTGTGTTCCATGTATACAACACTAAACTGTCTGTGTTAGTTTGCTTTGGCAGTTTGTATCTTTGTATTTTTGTTTATTTCTTCATTTGCTGCTTTTTAATTTTTTATTTATTAAAATTTTTTAATGTTTATTTTTGAGAGGGAGAGAGACAGCATGAGTGGTGGAGGGGCAGAGAGAGAGGGAGACATAGAATCCAAAGCAGGCTCCAGCTTCTGAGCTGTTAGCACAGAGCCCAACACAGAGTCTTGAACTCATGAACTATGAGATCATGACCTGAGCTGAAGTCAGACACTTAACTGACTGAGCCACCCAGGTGCCCCAGATTGCTGCTTTAAGAAAAAATCCCTTACAGGAGTGCTGATGCATAGGGGCACATGTGCCCCAATGTTTATAGCAGCACTTTTCAACAATAGCCAAGTCACGGAAACAGCCTACATGTCCATGACCTGATGAATGGATTAAGAAGATGTGGTTTATATATACAATGGAATCCTACATGGCAATGAGAAGGAATGAAATCTGGCCATTTGTAGCAACGTGGATGGAACTCGAGGGTATTATGCTAAGTGAAATAAGTCAGGCAGAGAAAGACAGATACCATATGTTTTCACTCATATGTGGAACAGGACAAACTTAATACAGGACCATAGGGGAGGGGAAAGGGAAAGAAAAAATAGTTAAGGAGAGGGAGGGAGACAAACCATAAGAGACTCTTAATGTTAAGAACAAACTGAGGGTTGATGGAGGGCAGGGGAGAGGGGAAAATGGGTGATGGGTGTGGAGGAGGGCATTTGTTGGCATGAGCACTGGGGTGTTATATGGAAACCAACTTGACCATAAACTATAATTAAAAATAAATACAAATAAATAAAAATCCATGTCTTAATCTGTTTGGGCTGCTCTTACAGGCTGGGTGGCTAATAAACAACAGAAATTCATTTCTCACCATTCTGGAGTCTCAAAGTCCAAGATCAAGGCACGGGCATGGTAGCCTTCTGATGAAAGCCTTCTTCCTGGTGCACAACTGGTAGACCTTGCTATGTCCTCTTATCGTGGCAGGGAAGGGGGCCTCTCTGCAGCCTCTTTTATAAAGATTTATAACTAATCCCATTCATGAGAGTTTCATCCTTATGACCCAATCACATCTCAAAAGTCTCCCTTACTAATACCATCCCCTTTGGTAGTTACAATTTCTACATATGAATTGGGGGGGGGGGACACAAACATTTAGATTTTAACAACCCCTTTACTTTCCACTCTATTTGGATTTCATTCTGTTATTTTAACTTTTCAAATTGGATGCATAGCTCACTACTTTTCAGGTTTTAAAAATTTTCAAATATAAAGACCAAATTTTTCCTCTGAGAACAACTTTAACTACACTAATGCATTTTTAATATGCAACACTGTTATTGTTATTCACTTGTAAGTATTTTCTAATTTTCATTATGATTTTTGCCTTGAAACTTTTTTAAGTTTAAGCAATCTTTTTTTTTCTGGTATTTAAAATTAATTGTGTTGTACTTAGAAAACATGGTCTGTATGTTTTCTCTGTGTGTGTGTGTGTGCGTGTGTGTGTGTGTGTGTTTGATTTGTTTCCTGACTTAATATATAGGTAATCTCCATAAATATTCTATTACACTGAAGAATCCATTCTGCAGTGTTGAATATGTGGTTCTATACAAATCCATTGATCAAACTGGTTAATCGTGTGGTTCAAATTTTCTCTGTCTTAAGTGATCTCATTTTATTTGATTGATCTACTAATAACTGCGATTCAGCAATTTCCTCCTATTCTTCATTCAATTTGTACTTTGTTGTTTTTGAAGCTATATTATTTGGTGCCTTCAGATTTCAAATTGACATATCTTTTTGGTGAATTGAATTCTTCACTTTATTAAAGACTTTTTCCTTAGGTTTTATTTAACTGAAACCAATCGTGGTTTCATTTTGATTAGAGTTTGCCTATTTGCCTCTCATCCTTTCTATTTTTATGATACGTGTTTCTTTGTAAGCAATATACAGCCAGAAATTAAAATATTTTTGAAAAACTTTTTAATGAATAAACAATCTATTTAAATTATTTGGGTTATTATTTTATGTTTTCCATATCATCTTACTTGTGCTCTCCACTTTTAGTATATCTTGTTTCTTTTTCTCTTTCTCATTTAATTCGAGATTAAATAGTTGTATTTTTCATTTTTCTTTTCTTATTTGAAGTTATATACTGTATTTTTAGATTATTAATAGTTACTTTTAAATTAGTAACTTAATTACTAATAGTTACTCTTGAAGTAATAGTAACTAATAATTACTCTTGAGTTACACTTAATTTGTAAAATAATCAATATCTTTACCCTTCTATCATTTTTTAAAATGTTTTTTATTTATTTCTGAGAGACAGCACAAGCAGGGGAGGATCAGAGAGAGAGGGAGATACAGAATCTGAAGAAGGCTCCAGGCTCTGAGCTAGCCGTCAGCATAGAGCCTGACGCGGGGCTCGAACTCACAAACCCTAAGATCATGACCTGAGCCGAAGTCAGACACTGAACTATCTGAGCCACCCAGGTGCCCCTCCGCCCCCCGTTCTTTCTATCAAACAAGTACCTTAGAAGGCTCTCACTCAAATAACCCATTTCTCAAATATTATTGCATTATCTAGTGTTTTAATATGATTTTAATGGTGATAATCTTTCAAATTATGTTATTATTTTTATACATATCTATGTTGACCCATTTATCTACATGTTTATAATTATTTTTTGTTTGCCATTGTCCCTTTTATAGTAGACCTTTTTTTTTTTTCTGGGATCATTTTCTTTCTTCCCAAAGTACATCATTTAGGCTTTCCTTTGATGTGGGTCTGTTGGTGGTAAAGTTCCTCAGGATCATTTATTTTTAAGGCTGAAACTATTTTTACTTTGCCTTCATTTTGGAAAGACTGCCTTTTCTGTGTATCCAATTTTAGGTTGGCAGTTACTTTATGTCAACTCTTTGAATATATGTTATTTCACTTTGTCTCTAGTTTCCATTGTTACTATTGGGAAGGCAGCTCTCAGGATAAATGTAGCTCTTCTGTTGCTCTTTACTTTTTTCCTTCCAGTCTCCTTTTAGATCTCTGCCTTTGGTGTCTGCAATTTTACTACCATGGATCTAGCAAGGACTACTTTAGTTAAAGCTCACAGTGGAGCACCGGGGTGGCTCAGTGGATTAATCGTTTATCTTCGGCTCAGGTCATGATCTCGCAGTTCATGGGTTTGAGCCCCATGTCAGGCTCTGTGTTGACAGCTTAGAGCCTAGAGTCTGCCTCAGATTCTGTGTCTCCCTTTCTCTCTGCCTCTCCCTAGCTCACACTCTGTCTCTTTGTCTCTTAAAAATGAGTAAATGTTAACAACTTTTAAAAATAAAATTATATGGTATTGTGTACTGATTCTGATGACTCACATCTTTCATGTGTTTCGAATATTCTTGGCCATAAACTCTTCAGGTATTACTTTTCAGCAGATTCTTACTATCTCCTTCTGTAAATGTCATCACAATTAACTTTTCCATGTATTCTTTATGGTGTTTATTCTTTTTTTATCCTTTCTTTTGTATTTTTGCATTTTTTTCAGCTCCTCATTACATTTCATGTAACTTTACAGACTTATATCCCAATTTACTAGTTCTGTCTTCAGAAATGTTGACCTATTTTTTAATTTGTATGCTGATTTTCCATTGTAATTGTTGCTTTTAAAAAATTTCTACAGGTTTTATTTTATTTTTTTTTATCAAAAGAAACTTGTTGAAAAAATATAAAGGACACATGCACTCGGTCTTTAATGAAGCATTACTGTCAGAGCAAAGGAGTGGAGCAGACCAAACAGCATCACTAGAGGACTGTCTGTCTGGTGTGATCTGTCCATGCGGCAGAGTGCCGTCCGGCGCTGTAAACGAGTGTTGAATATCTCTTCATATTTTCTCTATATATTGCTGTGAAGTGGTATTCAGACACTAGCAAAAATTTTTTTACATTTATTTATTTATTTATTTATTTATTTATTTATTTATTTATTTATTTATTTTTAGAGAGACAGAGTAGAGAGAGAGAGAGAGAGAGAGCAAGCGCACTCAGGAGAGGCAGAGAGAAGGAGAGAGAATACCAAGCAGGCTCCATGCCATCAGCATACAGCTCGACATGGGACTTGAACTCATGAACAGTGAGATCATGACCTGAACCAAAACCAAGAGTTGGATGCTTAACCGACTGAGGCACCCAGGTGCCCCTAACATTTTTTTTTTAACTATATGGAGTTATGCGGATATAATATATTAAGGATTATATATTGTTTCATTTAAAAGGCCTACAAAATTGTCTTAAAACAATAATCGTTTATCATTTTCTTATGTTCTTGTGGGCTGACTGAGTATTTCTTCTATCTTTTTGCTTGGAAGGAGTGATGTGCCAATGGGCAGCTCTCTGCATGGCTACGCTCACATGTATGAGCCTCAGTTGGTATGGCTCAAAGCAAGAAAGCTTTCCTTTAAGAAGTAACAAATAAAAACAGTGAAAAGTCATTTTTTTCTTTTACTGAAAAGCAGAAAAGATTTAAAAGATTATTTGATCATGTCAAAAAGATTCAATAGTCAATATGAAAAGCCTGCTGCTGGCCAAAGTAGGACAATTTGATAATCCATAAGAAAAAAACCATGAAATATGCTTAAATCTATGAGTTAATAATAATATTAATTTAAAAAATAATGGTGGTGGGCGCCTGGGTGGCTCAGTCAGTTAAGTGTCCGACTTCGGCTCAGGTCATGATCTGACGGCTGGTGAGTTCCAGCCCCGCACTGGGCTCTGCGCTGACAGCTCAGAGCCTGGATCTGCTTCGGGTTCTGTGTCTCCCTCTCAGTCCCTCCTCTGCTCAAACTCTATCTCTCTCTCAAAAATAAATGAGCATTAAAAAATTGTTTTAATGGTGTTATTTGGTACATTTGGAAAATGCCATGGATCGAATGCATTGCTTTGAAAACTGGTAAAAGAAGAGCATGAAGCTTGGAGCTCCCGGGTGGCTCAGTCGGTTAAGCATCCGACTCTTGGTTTCAGCTCAGGTCATGATCTCACAGTTCTGTGAGTTCAAGTCCCACATTGGGCTCTGCACTGATGGTGTGGTGTCTGCTTGGGATTCTCTCTCCTCTCTCTCAGAATAAATAAACTTTTAAAAAAAAAAAGCATAGCATCAAGCTTTTCTCCTGTCTTTCCTTTATGTATCATGCTTCAAGGTAATCAAGTGTTGATAAGAGAAAGTTCTTTGTGTAGATGCATTTGAACCAATGAATGAAGAAAGAATGACAGAATGAATACTGCTTTTTTTGCAACCCACCCTGAAATAATGGATCTAGTCAGTAATTATGAGTTGTTAACATCAAAACGAGAGACAGACATTACATGTCTCTTGATAGAAGTATGCAATACTACCATAAAACATTATGCCAAGAAAACAAAACAAAACTTGAATCAAGGCTTTAGATCTAAGTACCAATATACAGCATATAAGAAATAGATGAACATGTTAATGGATACCACAGAGAGGCAATCAATAAGATTGGGTTTCTAATTAACTAGAGAAGATCAATGTCTAGCTGCTTCAACATATGGATTTCAAGAAAAGGAGGAAAAAAGATGACAGAAGGAACTGTTGATTAAAACAAACTCAAGGGACATAAAAACAATCACAGTGTGTGGCTCTCATTTGAATCCTGATGGAAACAAATCATAAAATGTAACATTATGAGATAACTGAGGAAAACAGGAGTCTCTTTTAAGGGTGATAAGGGTATTGTGGTTGTATATTTTTAAAGATTATCTTTTACAGATAAGTACAGCAATGTTTATGGATTAAATAAAAGGCTGTCTGGAGTTTACTTAAAGATTCAGTAGGGAAAGTGAGGGGTATGTTATCAGGCAAGAGTTTCTACAAGTAGACCACTGCTGTACCTTATGTGTGGGTAATAGAGATTTGTTATATTATTGTTATATCATTCCCTCTGTTTTTATATATGTTGGAAGAGCGTGATTTAAAAAAAAAAAAAGTTAATGCTGAAAGGAGAAACTGGTTTTCTGTGGTAAGGTTGGGATTTGAACAAAGGTAGGAATAAAACCACTGTAGACTAGAAAATAAACCGGAAAGTTGCTATGGTTTGTTAGCAGCTCATATTTTTGATTACCTGTTTCGTTTCTTTAAACACACTAAATCTTTTTTTAAAGTGTAGTCTATTTTTTTTTAATTTTTAAAAATGTATTCTTAAGAGACAGAGTGTGAGTGGGGCAGGGGCAGAGAGACAGAGGGAGACACAGAACCCAAAGCAGTCTCCAGGCTCTAAGCTGTCAGCATAGAACCCAATGTGGAGCTTGAACCCACAAACCTGAGATCGCGACCTGAGCTGGAGTCAGGTGCTTAACCGACTGAGCCGCTCAGGTGCTCCATTTGTATTCCATTTTTGATCATTGTAATAAGTTTGCTGTGTTGAGGTCCAGTTCTACTCTGTTGTGGTGTAACGTAGGTTCTTCCAGTGTTGACTCATTAGGTTCTCATAAACTTACTTAAATCAGGAAAGAAGTTAAAATAACATCACTCCACAGCAAAATATTGAAAACAAATAAGAGAACTTTCAAGTCCGAAAATAAATGAAGCCAGAAGTTCACCACTTACCATCTGAACTTGGACAGATTACTTACTGTTATTTTTTACATCCAAGCTTATGCATCCTCAAAATCTAGATGGTAATACATATTTCAGAGAATTCCTGTAAGAATTAATGAATAATTCATGGGAAATAGCACTATGCCTGATATGCTTAAGTACTCTAAAACTCATAGCTTTCTATATATATCAATATCAATGATTCCTGAATCGGGGAGCAATGTAGATAAATCTCACATGTGCATATAAAGCCACCGAAGGATTTTTCCTTCATGTCCACCAACCTGACATCTAATCTTTAGACTAGGAAATCAGATAAATAAATAATGCCACATTTAAGACAGGGCTTGGAGTTTGTAACTTATAACACTGTTAGAAACCATATCTAACATTTTCGGGGTACCTGGGTGGCTCAGTCGGTTAAGCATCCAACTTCAGCTCAGGTCATGATCTCTTGGTTTGAGGGTTCAAGGCCTATGTCAGGCTCTGTGCTGACAGCTCAGAGCCTGGAACCTGCTTCAGAGTCTGCATCTCCCTCTCTCTCTGCCCCTCCCCCATTCATGCTTTATCTCTATCTCTCTAAAATATAAATAAACATTAAAAAAATTTAAAAACAAAAGAAATTAGATCTAACATTTTGGACCAGTAACATGGAGTAGCAGAAATGTTATGAACTTGCTCACTCCATTACCTCTTTTGAAGTAAATTACATAGCTTCTTTAAAGAAGTAGAAATCTAGGGTTTACAGAACTGCTGATGAATTTGTGTTGAGTGGTTTAGTCCTTCGCACAAATAATTTAATGCAGAGCATGGGTTGAGGGTATTGTTGGTTTCCAAATGACGGTCTTAATTATGGTCTAAGCAGTAGAAATGGAATCATTGTATAGTTTTATTTGTTTGAAATTAGAGCTTTCTTCTTACCCCAAAGGACTACAAGGAAAAAATGCTTCAGTTATTAACCCGTACAGGACACCAGAGTTGCCTCAGTGCTGCCTTGACAGCCGAAGAAACAATTCTGTCCACGTTCTTCACCAAAACAACACAGGAATAATTTCCTTCTTGGGAGTCTACTTGGTATGATGCACTTAAGCGACTCCGAAGATCATTTTTCAGAATCTCAAGGGCAGATCTCTTTATTTGAATCAAGGGTTTCATCTACAAAGAAGAAAATAGGAAGAATGACAGTGTCTTTCTGTTTGTCATGCTCAGTTACACTCGTACTGAGTGGTTCACACAACAGAATCCAGCACATCATATATCAATTGTTTTTTTTTTTTTTTGTCTGAAGGCCTGCAAGATATCTCACTGTTATGAGTTAATATGGAAACCAGAACTATTTTCTAAACACAATGCTAATTCAAGTCCATACATCTGTTGTATGTGTTACTGACATGAAATTCCTTCTGGCTATCAGCTAGTTGACCCCCTTCTTTCTTTAGAAAAGAAATGGATTCTGAGACAAACCAGAAAATCAAAAAGTTCAGCTGGATTTTTCTTGTTATTCATTTATTTCGCAATCGCTCAATAGGCACCTGTTGGCCATACCATAGGACCTAATCTAGAATTCCTTAGAGAATTTCCCAACAAAATTCACTGGGTCTCCAGTGGTATTCAAGTACACACATGGGAAAGACAGAAGAGGTCAAAAATAAAATAAACACGTGTGTATGGCATGCCAGGGATATATGCAGTATCTTCTCTCTCCCTCCACTAATCCTTGTAAGTCAATTTAAATAATGACTGATTGGGGCGTCTGGGTGGCTCAGTAGGTTGAGCGTCTGACTTCAGCTGAGGTCACGATCTCGTGGTTCATGGGTTCTAGCCCCACATCAGTCTCTCTGCTGACAGCTCAAGCCTGGAGCCTGCTTCCAATTCTGTGTCTCCCTCTCTCTCTGCCCCTCCCCTGCTCATGCTCCACTTCTGTCTCTCAAAAATAGATAAATGTTTAAAAAAATAAAATATAAAGCAAATAAAATAAAATAATGACTGATTATTTTTTCATCTTCGACATAATTAGTCACCCTCAAGGCTGGTCTTTAGATTTATTAATTTATTAATTTATTTTCATCTTTGACACCTTGAGTCACCCTCAAGGCTGGTCTTTAGATTTATTAATGTACTGCACTTTGCTTCTTTGGGAGACAGACAAATCAGGAAGAGGACATTTGCCATCTAGCTACTGGTGGCTAAAGAATGAGTCATGGATGTGTCCTCAGGAAGAGACCATTTCATCACCCGGGGCTTCTATAAAATTTGAAGTTCAAAAAAGAAAACTGTGTGTGTATGTGTCCGTGCGAGCGTGCGGCGGGTATAATCCTCTTTCTCTTCCTTCTTCCAGCAAGAACTGAGGTCCAGTTGTCCAACTTCTCTTCCCTGCAGTACACCTCACTTTGGCTTGCTTCCTTTTTATAACCTTTTCTCCCTTTCGAAGCTTCCTTCAATTTGAAAATAGAAAACGTACTTTTAACGTGTTGAGAGGGAGAGAGAGAACACTGATTTTTCCTGAGTTCTACACCTGTTGAAGCATTTGTGTGAAGATGGACGTCTGAGACCCCCCCTGAAGGAACACAGACAAGTGAAGTTCGGACAGTCGCTCTTGCTGGAGAGCCATGGGATCACGTCACAGCACTCCGCTGGCAGGGCTGCCCTCGGACGCTATTGATGTTCTCCTGGCTACTTTCCTCTTCTTCTAGGTATATGGAGCTTTCAAGACATTTTAGCAGGACCATGTTTTTACATGATGCATTTCATTATTTATTTAGTTTAATGTTTATTTTTGAGATAGAGAGAGACAGAGTATGAGCAGGCAAGGGTCAGAAAGAGGGGGAAACACAGAATCTGAAGAAGGTTCCAGGTTCTGAGCTATCAGTATAGAGCCCGACACGGGGCTTGAACTCACGAACCATGAGATCATGACCTGAGCCAAAGTTGGATGCTTAACTGACTGAGCCATCTAGGCACCCCTACATGATGCGTTTTATTGAGGATCGAGTTAGATTCTACACTCAGGGCCTATTCCTGACTATCCAGAGATAATTGATGACTGTTCAATCTTGAGAACTTGCTATGGCTGCTCTCCTATGGAGTTGGGGGGATAGGAGGCCAGACGCCAGGCATCAGGACCCACAGACTGTCCATCTGGAGTTTTCTAGCCAACAAGCCACTTGAATGAAAAAACAGCCCAGCCAGAGGAGAAAGGGAGCACACCTAGCCAGCGAACAATGTGATGAGATATTTCACTGATTTGTCTTGGCGCTCTATCAACACACTGCTGCCCGGATTCAATACATGGGATTTCCCTCCTCAAAATAATCCTTGCTCAATGTTTAGACTTATTTAAATGCATTTGAAGTTTCTGCTTGGAGACACAATTTCGTGTATTTAAGCAAAATCAACCACTGGGAACTGATAACAGAGAAAGAAAATGTTTGAATCATAAAATAGAGTAAAACATGAGCCCATCAAGTTATAGCAAATGTATTTATTGAATCATGAAGGGGAAGAATCACCAAAAAAACAAAACCCAGACATACAGCCTCCCTGGCAAGAGCGGGCATCTTTGTTGGCGCTAGAAGGTGCGTTTATAGTCCAGCTGCCTTGACAGATGGCAATTGGGCAAGTGCATGTCTCAGAGCCATATCTTAGGTGTTAGTAAGAGCACTGAACCATCACGAGTTGGTGGGCTTGGGACAGCCAGTCGTAATGTAATTGTAAAGGGAAGTCTCATTCCCATTAAAAAGAAAAAACTAATCCTTTCACCTTAAGATGTGTTTAGCCAACAAAACTAGTACCGGAATCCCTTGCTTTTTGAATGTCTGCATTACATCATTCTGGTTTTATGAAGGACCTACATTACATTACCACCTGTTTTCACCGATTAAAGAAAATCTGATGAAGATTTTCTTTTTTTTATATGAGAGAGAGAGAGAGAATCCTGTAAGATTTAATAGATGGAGGCAGAGATGAGAGGAAAGAAAGAGACCAAGTTATGGAGCCAAGAAAGCCTTTCTTTCCCCGCATCTCTGCCTCCATCTATTAAATCTTACAAATCCTAAGAATCCTCCACACTCAGCATGGAGACCGATGCAGGGCTCGAACTTATGGCCCCAGGATCATGACCTGAGTCAAAGTCAAGAGTTGGACATTCAACAGATTGAGCCACCCAGGTGCCCCCGAGGGCTTTCTATTTTAGGGGAAAAGGCAAAAAAAAAAAAAAAAAAGCCAAAATAGCTTCACGTAGGCCTTCCAGAGGCAGCACGCACCCTGAGCAGTGAGTGCTCCCACCCAACTCTTTCCACTCTGCATCTCAACATTAAGCCACCAGAGCCTTGAACTGTGTCTGTGACAGTCTGTGCTTTCTCTCAGTTTATTTTGTGCACCGCTAGCAAGATGTATCCTAATGTATCTGAAAAGCCTAGGAGAGATTTTTTGAGTTTAGGAACATTCAGAGTTTTTTCCATATGCATTAGTGGTAATTCCTTCTTTGCCTTATGCCATGTCAGTTTACAAAAGCTTTTATAGAAGCACCCTACTTCCAGAAAGTGGAGGGAACCTGTATGATTGTAGTAATCTCTCTATACGTTTTATACACTTCCTCTTTGCTGAACACCGGAGAAAGTTCTGAGACGATGAAAAGCAATGCATTTGTTGCCTTGCTCTCAAGATGGTACCTCTCTTTGGGAAAACTGAACTAAACAGCTCTGAAAAATAAGTAACAGATAACGACACATGACAGCTGTGTGAGACCACATGTTTGTGGCAGACCTGACATGGAGACCATCCCTTCCGTGCAGGTAAGGTTAGCTATGACTGCCATCACTTGTGCCTCTCTGTTTCCTGGCGTTGGTCCTTGTAGAACCCAGGTCACCTTGATGGGCTCTTTCATGATGTGAGAGACAATAGAGCTTGACAGCACAACTGGTTACAATGATGAAAACTTGGGTTTAACTGAAATGTCCCAAACTATGTTATGAATAAAGATTACGGACCGTCTATCCAAAAGAATATGTAGCTATTAAAGTGATTTTGTAGCTCTACATTTACTGAGCTCAAAAAAGGTTGATATCCAGGGAGATGGCAGGTGATAGAATTTTTTGTAAAACTATGATATGAGTAAGATATTCTTCCTCCACATTTTGGACATAGGAAATGCCACATTTTCAAATTTCACTACTGTGTATAGTTAGGTGACAATCTGACATTGTTACAAGGGATTTATAATAACAGAAGACCGTTGCAGAGTCCGGGGTAGACCTCCTGAGAGGTCACTGTGGCCCTAGGTGCCCTGCCTTGTTCTCTATTGTCCAAGAGGATCCTCATCCCAAGGGACCTCATCCCTAGGTGACCCTCTCTTCTCAGTGAATCAAAACTTCTCTCCTTAGGGGATTGGAAGAGAAATCTCGGGTTGGCAGATTGAGGCTGTGAAACTCAATTTCTGATTTCCCTGGAAATGAAAAAGTGAAGCCATTCTCATTCTTTCTGATCTTTTTATAGTGATGAAAATAAATAAAAACCATGAATGGGTTCCCCTGCCATTCTATAATGCGCACAGTTTATTATGCATGCATTATATGATGTAAAAATGGAATTTCTGGAAGGCTCTATAACCCAAATATTGACAGGAATTATTCTAAAATGTCTAATTATGCTTTTATCTTTTTCCTTCCTTTTCTTTTAAAACAGGTTTGTCTCATCTAGTTTTTCTCCTTTCTCATTTTACAGTAATTATAGATTGCTTCCGTAATAACAAAATGATGAATTTTGGTAATAGAGTCTTATTCTTCTGTATCTTTAAAAGCCATTTAAAAATCTTTCATAAATAAGGGATACACTAAAGAATTTTAAGTTTACTTATTTATTTTGAGAGAGAGAGAGAGAGTGAGCACGGGAAGGGGAGAGAGAGGGAGAGAGAATCTCTGCACTGTTAGCACAGAGCCTGATGTGGGGCTTGAATCCACAGTGAGATCATGACCTGAGCCAGAATCAAGAGTCAGATGCTTAACTGACTGAGCTACCCAGGTGTTCCAAAGGATACATTATTTTAATGTTTATTTATTTTGAGAGAGAGTGAGCACGCACTCGTGCATGTGAGTGGGGGAGGAGCAGAGAGAGAGGGAGAGCCAACTGTGAGATCATGCATGACCTGAGCCGAAATCAGAGCTGGATATTTACTGGACTAAGCCTCTCAGGTGATACATTAAAAAAAAAAAACAGACACTATGACGTAGGTATATTCTTCCTCATTTACCCATGTGGCAGCTATGGTACGAGGGATTAAAGTTGTGTCCAGAGTCTTAGAAACTAGTAAATTGCAGAGTGAGAATTTGGAGCCTGCCTTCTCACTATAGATGTGTTCTTTTTTTTTTTTTTTTTTTAATCAATTGATTTTAGGGAAAAATACTAATTTGAATAATTTGTTCTTGGCTAATGTAAATTTATAGGATGCATTTGCAAGGCAAACATTGTCTCTCTTGTGGATCCTTTGGAAACCTCATTTGCTCTTCGATAGGAGAGAGAATGAATCAAGGAATTGGAAGATACAAACTGCGCAGCTCGAAACCACAGGGATTTATTATCTCACAGTTCTGTAGGTCAGGAATCCAGGGACTCAAAGAGCTCCATTCCAGGTCCCACAGCACTGAAATCAAGGCTCTGGATGCTCTAGGCTTTGATCAGAGGCTTTGGAAGAAGATGGGTCCCAGACTCCTTCAATCTGTTGGCAGAACTGAGTTCCGTGTGCTTCAGGAGTGAGGTCCCAGTTACCTCGCTGGCTGTTGGCCGGGGATCATGTGCCGCATGGAGAGGTCCCCTGCGGCCCCCTCTGAGTCTTCCTGAGTGTCTCTGACTCACCTTTTCTGCCCCAGCTCTTCTCTGTCGGTAGCTGGAGAAACTCCGCTTTCAAGGAGTCACTTAATTACATTGGGCTCCCCTGGACAAGACAGGCTACCCTCCCTAATTTAATCCATAACTTCGATTTTATCTCCAGTCCCCGCCACAGCCCGACCTAGACAGTGTCTGAATAACCAGGAGACGGAATCTTGGGGGAACATAGTTAAAATTTTGTCTGCTGCGAATATTTCTTTCCCTCAAAACCTGAAGATAGGAGTACTCCTGCTATTTTCAAAAGGTTAATGTGGTTTTGATAACCTCCAATGCTATGCCTAAACATGTGATACATTTCAGATATTCAGAGAGATGTTTCCCCCAAATCCACACCTTGAGTAGTTTTGTCCGTCGGTATTTCAAAACGGGGTTTCTAAAGTCTTGCATGAGTGTCTAAAGTGTCTCATGAGTCTCGCGTGTTCATCCTTGCTGGTCAAGAGGAACACCAATGTGTTATTCCCAAATACTCCATGATTTCATTGAGACCTGAGCCCGCGGAGGATTCAGGGGGTAAACACAAGGTCAAAAGACCTTGTTAGTACACAAGTGACCTGGTTATGACACAAGCTTACGGTTCCACAGTCTGGGCACCAGTTCACAGGACGGCTGACTGTTGACTCCCTTGTAGACATTTGTGTTCATCTAAGCTGCCTTCATCACCAGCACTCTGGCCAGGATATGCAGTTTTACCATGAATTTGGTTTCTATGCACATAAACTGAATTCAAAAGGAAAAACTTCCAAGCTGGATAAACATGAAGTCCCCTACATCTCTTCCCCGGGGTAAGAAAAAAAAAAAATCCCATTTCCCATCTCCCTCGTTCTTCTTTTTAATGAAATAACCCGGTTTAGCTTTATAAACTTTATTCCGACCTGCCACAGACTACTTCTAAAAGTGCTGCTGTCTTTAAAGGGCAGGCATATTCCCATGAATTAGCTGAAAAGTGGACCCAATTTTGCCATTAGAGGCCACACCTGGCAGTGTACCAGAAGACAGAGAGAGAGAGAAAGGGCAGGAGATAATGGAGAACCTGAGAGGTTAAACAATACGTTTGGACAAGGAAGCCTGAATGAATTCTGAAGTGGAGATAAAATGAGTGGATATTATTAAGGTAGATACAGGTTTTGGAGAAATTAGTAAATAGAGCTTTAAACCTTTGGTATTGCGAAGACTAAATTTCCTTTTTAAGGAAATTAATGAGAGTAGGAGATTATGGCTCCAGTTCCCAAGGAAGGTACACAGAATTTACTTTGCCTTTTACCCAATGTCCAGGGGAATGTCTGGTGGGAGCAGAACCTAGCAGAAGTAGTAGGGAGGACCCTGATGCTGACATCACATTGTCAACTGCTGTCCTGGTCTAGCACATGATAGGCTTTTTGGTTTGGCGGGGGAGGGGAGGGAGTTGGGTGTTTGCCTTAGGAGGTATATTAGTAAGGGTTCTGGAGAAACAGAACCAATAAGATGTTTTTATATGTAGAATAAGTTGACTTTAAGGGATTGACTCAGGTGATTATGGAGGCTGACAAGTTCAAAATCTGCAGGGTGGGTTGGCAGGCTGAAGACTCAAGAAGAGCTGATGCTGCAGTTCAAGTCTGAAGGTTATGCATTGGCAGAATTCCCTCTTGCTCAAGGGAGCTCAGTCTTTTGTTCTATTCAGGCCTTCAACTGATTAGATGAGGCCCACCTACCTTTTAGCGGTGGAGGGGGGCAGTGGGGGGAGAATCTGCTTTACTGAAAGCCCACTGATTTAAATGTTAGCCTCATCTAAAAACGTCCTTATGGAAACATCCAGGGTAGTTTTTGAGCACATATGTAGGCACTGTGGTCTAGCCAAGTTGTCATACAAAATTAACCATCACAGGAGATTCCAAGTTTGATCTTTTGAATGTGTGGTCTGAAGTCTTACCAGTTTAGAAAATTTAGTTTACATGTTGTAAAAATAACGTTGATGTTACTTGTATTTCTAGGTTTAGATTACTTAGCCTAGTAGCACAAGTATAAGTAAATGGTTTCAAATCCATTATAAACACTAATATCTATGATCCCGGACTACCTATTACATGCCAGGCACGGCACTGAGTGTTTAACACAAGAAACCTACAAAATAGATTATTCCCACTTTATAAATGTGCAGTTTGAATTAACTGATTGACCTGCGTAAGAAAGAGTTAAGTAGCAGAGATGAAATCTAAAGTCAGTCTTCTCTCCTGAAATCTTACTTTTATGTCATATCACTCTGCCTTCCACATACCAGGAGCACTAGCTAGAAACCTGTCACTTTGATCTGGTTAGGGTATCCACAAGTTGGCTTTTCTTATCACAGCTTAAAAAAAAAGGCAGGAACATCAGCTATTTTTATTATAACTTAAATGTAATTAATATGGTCAATGGAAATTGAAATGTTTAAGGAAATGTTTCACAAGCTTGATTATTATGCAACAGTCTTTAATTATTAGCTGAAAATAAAATGTATTTTAGCATTCTCAGATGGCTCTTATCTAATTAATATGAATAACATCACCACCAACATTTCTTGAATAATTGTGTATATTCTACATAAATGGTTGCAGCAAAGAGCTATCAGAACAGCTAAATGACTTTCTCTTGTGTTGGTAGAAGCCCATCTAATTTAAACCTCACTCTAGGCTGGCCGGGCTACCGTCTTCCTGAAATTCTGTTAAAGTCCGTGCTCTAAATCTGCCCCTCTGTGTTCATGGCAAGGACCATGTGACAGCTCCCGAGGAAAGGACTCTGAGTAGTCCTATAATTTATTTGTTCATTTTATCCATTTATGAAAGGAAACAAGAGCACCAGCCATTTGGGAAAGGATTTACATAATTTAATTAAATGTGATCACTGCCTTCCTATCTCAATATGTTGATGCAGTTGATAACATCCCAATGTTTTTTAGTCCTTGTCTCCAATCTACCCTGAAGTTCCCAGGCACGCATGAGGACAGCGAGGGTGGAGGAAGAGACGTATTAGAACTGAGCCCACATTCTGTCAAGATGAACATATTCTTACATTATCCGTCAATTCTGAACGGGAAATGTAGCAGACACTAACCCAACAGGGTTGCCTCCTTCCTTGCTGGTTGAGTTCTGACTTTCCACTGTAACTCAGGAATAGAAGCTGATTTGCTTCAGTGAATCATACGAATTCCATCATCTTTCGTCACTGGTAGGTTTAGGGGAACATGAGGAAGCCCCGGATCCTTAAGTGTAAGAAGCTGACTGAGGGACTTTGGGTGAAAGATTTATTGTTTTCAAAAAAGGATACACAGGAAGAGATGTGTCCGTCTTTCCCACGGCGTCTGGTCACCGCTGGCTGGATGAGATGCTTGGAGCAGTAGTAATCGCTTAGTGACCACGAGAGAGGCTACCAGGAGCAAGGGACACACCGCTGAGTTTAAAGTAAAAAGAGATCTCGATACTGAAATGAACTGCTTGAATAAATCAACCTGGGAGCTGTCCCCTCTACTTATTATTTGTGATAAAAAATATTTCCTAATTTATTAACCTGTTGAGACAAGCTTCCGCCTGAATGCATCCTTACTGAGATGAGTGACCCTTTGGATTCCTCTTGGGGGCCGTGTCCTTTCTGCGAAGGATGTGTGCCTTCTTTACTCAGTTTTTCTGCCGGTGACCTTACCCCTGAATATTGGTGAGTCATGCACAGTCTCAGTTCTCGAGAGGCATCTGCTGCGGAGGACGTGTTACCGGGAAGGCAGGCTCGTGCTGCACCGTCACATCGCTGCCCGTGAGGGCTCGGAGTGTGTGTGCGGAGCGTGAACCAAGTACAGTTATGGATGAACTCACGGATGAACCACTACCACCAGTTTCTTCTCCAACACACACACACACATACACACACACACGAGTGTGTGCTCACGGGGAGGGAGAAATACCCTCAAAGAACCTAAACACGCAGTTGGAGCATATGATTGAAGATATTCACAGTCTTATATGTGTCACAGGGAGTGGGCAACTGGTCGTGGTGGCTAATAGGACCACACACAGTGAAATGGGCCCAGAATATCACCTTTATTGTAGATAAAGACCAAATGAAGGGTTTGTCTTTAGGTGTATGAATCAAATGGAATTGTTAATACCCAACTTGACAATCAGGCAGCTCATCAGCCTTGGCTCAGTGAGGCTTACAGCATGGAGGAATGAAAGAAGAGTCATGATTTTGGTGGGCAGGCCCACTCCCAAGATCCGAAAAAGGACTGAGCTGAGCACACTGTATGGAGTGAGCTGCGGCCCCTCCCCCAAGTCCCTGTGTTGACTCCCTAACCCCCAGTGAAGTGGTATGTGGAGATGGGGCCCTTGGGAAGTAATGGAGTTCGGATACGATCATGGTGGGTGGGTGAGGGGACCCTTTTTTAAGGGGAGACATAAAAGGGTTTGTTTCCATGTAAAACATAGTGAGAAGGTGGACATCTACCAGTCAGGAAGAGAGCTCTCTCCAGGAACAAAATAGGCTGTCACCTTAATCTTGAACTTTCCATCCTCCAGAGTTGTGAGAAATGGATGTCTGTTGCTTAAGTCGCCCAGTCCATAGTATTTTATTCTAGCAGCCAGAGCTGACTAATAAACATACCATTTATTCTTCTAAGACTTAGAATTCCTATAAGAACCTCCTTAATGAGTAAGCAGGTGGAGAGCGCCCACGGGTTATATTATTTTGGCCTCTACGAAGACAAGAAGGACACTTCAGGAGTGGAAAGGATGGACCCATTTTTAAAACTGTATTTCTCTTCTCCTCGATGGGAATCTCTGTGGGAGCATCCAGTAGTTGGTGGGTGGGTGAAGGGAGCCCTGAGATCCTCTCCAGAGTTCAGTAATTCTGCAGCCGGTTTGAAGTTTGCTTTCTTCCTGCCTTAGAGAAAATGGCCCAGTTGGTAGACAAAAGGGGGAAAGAGTGTGGTGATGGCTGTCCGATGCACCCCTGCAGAGAAGGAGGACCCGCCCAGCCTGGTGTCACTGGTACCTTAGTGTCAGGTAGATACACAGGGTTTTAGACTCTTTGACTTTGTGCTTAGAAAGCTGACATTCTGATAAGTGAGTAATAGTACAATGACCCGGGTCATGCATGGAGGAGGTGGGGCTTCGTGGTCACCCACATCCAGGAGTCAAAAAAAAATAACCTTCATCTTCCACATAACAGGTGAAGTCTTTGATGATTATAGTTTGAACTCTCTGAAGCTGCCAATCTCAGGAACAAAATTTACTAAGCATGAAATGTATGTTGTTCCTTCCACTCTCATGAGTTTACTACTAAGTGTCCTTTAGTCTTTAATTAAAGAATTAATGTGAACTTTTTTTGAGTGTCAGCAGATTTATAGGCAGCAGCACATTGTATCATTGGCTTGAACTTGTCCAGGTTTCTTAATGGAAGGTTAAGAAAGGTCTTCCTAGAGTACATCTCAAGTAAGTGGGGAAAAGGAGAAGCCCACATTTGTTTTCATCTTAAAATCTTTCAGAAGCATAAATGGGATTTTTGCCGACAGCATTTACCTCTGAGAAGGTGCCTGGATTGGCAGGGAGCAGCAGCAGAGGGGAACTCATATTTTTTTTACGTTATATGCTTCTACTTAATTTTCTTTGAGTTATGTTATAAATGATTTGTGCTTCAGAAAGAGAGCTATATAGACATTTTGAAAAACAGCCGTTGGTATACAATGGGATTGGAATAATCCTCTTTCATTCTATTTTAGGAAGTTATTAGGTGTTCAGGAAAACACCCATTAGAGGAAAAGTTTAGATACAAACCCCAAACAGAGCAGTTTATGACTTCTGATTCTGCCTCTTTCTGTTAGCAAGACAGGCTGCAAAATATCGGATATCTTTGTTTCCTCATATGTGAAATAATAGTGATAAGGCACGGCAGCACTTTTGTACTGACTGGAAAGAATATATGGTCGTGTCTGTCACAAGGTAGACAATAAGGAAGTACTGGCCATGTCACTGGGGGCCAGATTTCCCTGCTGATGGGGGTCTGTCCTGGTTTACCGACTGTCCCACTCTAACTTTTTAAAAAATATTTTTTTTTAATTTTTAAAATTAAATTTAAATTTTTTTTAAATTTTAAAAACTATATATTTATTTTGAGAGAGAGAAAGAGAGAGAGCATGCATGTCCTTGAGCAGGGAAGGGGCGGAGAGAGAGAGAGAGAGAGAGAGAGAGAGAGAGAGAGAATCCCAAGCAGGCTCCACACTGTCAGCGCTGAGCCCGATGTGGGGCTTGATCCCACGAACCGTGAGATCATGACCTGAGCCGAAACCAGGAGTTGGTCGTCTAACCCGGGCATCCTCTCCCTCTCTAATTATTATCAGTACCTACCCCCTGTTCATTCTCAAATCCTTTGAATTGGAGACTAAATTACATGGTCACCCTGTTGTAAGCCCTTGAGAAGTTCGGACTTTATGCCAAAACTTCTGGCATAAACTTCTGGGGAGGCGCTGATGGAGAAGAACGGGCCCCAGAATTAGGATGGGTTCTGAAACTTTCACCAGTCAAAGGGCATGTCTGCATGGGTCGCCTGTTTCCAGAGCAGGCAGTGGGGTAGCCTGGGAGAAAGAGACTCGCGTGGCCTCGGCAGGCGCTGAAGGATGAACCCGGTGATGGAGGGAGACAGGTATGAAATGAGGCCCACTCTGGAGCTAAGCTCTCTACAGCTGCCGGCCTCACTTCTGTGGCTCGTTTGCTTGTTAAATTTCAGTACCGACAAGTATAAAACTGTTTGAAGATTCCCACGAATTCAGATTAACTTGGATTCACTGGCTAATACAGTGTTATTATTAGAGACTGAATCATTCACTCTGAAACCGTTATCTGACACATTTTAGAAATAAAGGTTTAGAAATTGTGCCACTCTTCCTGTTTTTATTTGCTGGACGGACTACTGACATCAAAAGGTCATACAGCATATGAATCAGAGGAGGGGGTTGTCCCTGTGCACATGGGCAGACCCAAAAGCACAACCCCAAATAAAGGTTTAGACGTGGAGACAGTCTCAAGTGGAGACATTAGTGAGGTGCTCCCAGTTTTCTGAAGCAGGGGATACTCTATGAAAGGGGGGGCATGTATTTGCTTGTGGAAGAGTCTAGAACCAGATCAGACTCCATTCTTGTTCTGGGGATGTCTCAGCATTCCCCACGGAGCTTCCAAGAAAATGCACCATACCAGATCTACTAAATTAAAATGAGTGGGTGGAGGGGTAATGAATCTTGAAAACCTTCCCAGTGAATCTGTCGTGGACTCTCGATTAAAAACTAATGACTTTGGCCTGTGGTCCTGAACCTGTTGTGTGAGACAGAATGATCTGAATGAAACTCGAATTTCTGGGCCTTACTGCTAAGGCTTCTGATTCATTTGTCTAAAGTAGGGCTTGAAAATGCCTATTTCCAATGAGAAAGAATGATATATGGCCATTTGTAGGAAAGTGGATGGACCTTGAGGGTGTCATGCTAAGCGAAATAAGTCAGGCAGAGAAGGATAGATACCATATGTTTGCATTCATAGGTCTAACAGGACAGGCCTGGCAGGGGACCATGGGGAGAGGAAGGGGGAAAGAGAGCGGGGATGAGTGAGGGACACGGATCAA